>CM051239.1:76784480-76974480 GCA_027917425.1 Gastrophryne carolinensis
CTCTTAAAAAGAAACAGCGTTCATCTGCATCCTTCCCCAGGGCAATTCAGATTGCCACACCAAATTAAATTACCTTTTTGTAACACTTGCCATGGTCAAATTTTTTCCTCTCATCCAGTTTGCTAGAGGCCTGCAAAGAGTGTTGTTGGGTTTCCTTCCACTGTGTATTGTAGGTTACACCTTAAATCTATGTAGCAGCACAGCTGGGATGCTGGGAGAGGGGGCCTCCCCGGTGCTCCAAGATAGCTGCCACCAGGAGAAAATCGGTGAGGGACAGGTGCGTTCGGACAGGAAGTATTTGTTGGCTAGTTGTATGTTAGAGCAATTATCTGTGTGATCACTCATGCTGTGTGCTTTACCTAGTAATGTGGGGGTTGAGTGTATCATTCTATTTGTAGTTGATTTCTGTTTCCACATTTCAGCGGTTATGCAATGAGCGAGAAACTGTATCTCAGCCAAAATACTACCACGCTGGACCAACGATTTCAGATTCTGGGTCATCGCTTAATCGCAGCAGCCATTTCCGCGCATCCATTCCCGCCTGATTGTGGTTGTTTTAGCAATTTACAAATTTATTTGTAGAAATGATGCTTTAGGATGGAGGACTTTTGGTTTCATTTAGCAACTGCACCCATGGAATCCTTTGGAAATGCCCGTATAGCTAAAGATCATTAGGAACCCCAAATCAGGTATGGAGCTCTCTATTGCACACTAAATTGAAGCCTGTCTACTACTGGAGGAATTGTGGGTGCCACATGGATGCGCATCTCTTTCATCCACTGTCATGGATCTCCACTAGGAAAAGTTGAGTATCTCTGTAATGCAGGGCTGATTGATGAGTGAGGGGTAGGTTAGTTTACTGTCCCTGCAGTTGCCAGGTAAATGTAGAGCTTCATTAAAATCTTTAAAGCCCCCCATTTTAATATTGCTCCCAAACTCTACACCTTCAGCACTGGCCTGTTATTCTCTCTAACCTTCTCCCCACCAAGTGGTACCTTGGGTAGGAGGCACCTAATAGGAGTTTCCCCCATTTTCCTCATCCCTAACCTAATCTATCTCTGTACCTCAAATAGTTATATTATCTTTATTTCTTCTGGCTGGGATCCCTTCCATGTTGCGCTTGGGTTTGCAATGGCTGTCTGGGTAGAAGGCTCAAAGATTTGGGATAACCCCCCCCCCCCCCCATATCTCCTAACCAAATCTTTGTTTCCATACTTCCATTAGCTACTCTTTCTCTCTTCTTCCCTGGACCAGGATCGACTCCATGTGGTGCCTGGTCAGAGGCTCCTAGATTTGGCCAGGGGGGTGGGGAGGAGGGAGGGGTGTATTATTTTTTCAATTGCCATGCCACACAGTGTGAAGCCTTTTTTGACACATTCATGGCATGCTGCAAATTAGGAGAACATGGATAAGCTTAGCTGCAGGACCCTGTAGTGTACACTGAAGTCCAATAGGTATAGTGCTTTCACAATAGCGACACTCCAATAGTTACTTTATCTTCATTTTTAGGGCTGGGATCCCTTCCATGTATGCTTGGGTGGCAGTGGCTGCCTGGGTGGGGGGCTCCTACATATGGGAGAACCCCCCAATTTTTTAACCAAATCTGTGTTTCCTTATTATTAGCAACTTTTTCTCTCCTCTTCTCTGGACCAGCACCCCCTGGGTGGGTAGAGGTGGCCTGGGCAGAGGTTTCTTGATTTGGAAAGGGGGGGAGAGGTGTCTTATGTTCCCAGTTTGGGATGTCACACAGTGTGAAGTTGCCTTCGGCACATGCATGGCATGTTGCGACTTAGAAGAACATGGATAAGCCAGGGGCATAGCTAGGGGGTAGCGGGGGAGCACTTGCCCCGGGTGCAGCAGGTCAGGAGGGTGACAAAGGGGGGGCCTGAGAACAGGTGGGGGCGCCATTTTGAATCTTTGCCCCGGGTGCCAGAAAGCCTAGCTACTCCTCTGGATAAGCTTAGCTGCAGCATCCCGAGGCGTACACTCAGGTCTGCTGGTTATAGTGCTGTCCAATAGTGAATGTGGGTCTGGCAGAGTGCAGGGTGCACCAATGCTAAACACATTCATATTGCAGCTGTTAACACACACTAATCACATTATACAGTTACTTACTACATTGTAGGGCATTGTTAGATTTTTGTCATTTGTTTTTAAACCCATATACATATATTTGATCCCAGGGTCTATATCTGTAATTATTATTGAAATCAAATTGAATTACAATGGCACAATGGCATTTTATTATTGCCGTTAGCGTTATGTGGTTATTCTAAGTATACAGCACGTCCTGTTCCAGAAGATATTCCTTACTCTTGGGGTTATACATCCAGTAGATGGCGCTGGACTGCAGAGACAGAAAAGTGGCTCCTCCCGGCCCCATATATACCAGGGACCTCCCACAAAATCCCCAGATCTTCTCTGCAGTCTGGGCTGCGATGACTAGTAGATGGCTCTCTCTACTCGCAGGTGAGCGGGGCTATTAGCCTGCGGCCCTGTAGGACTATTCCCACCCGTTTCCTTTTACTGTCTCCCAGCTTAGGCTGCACTGGTGCTAAGGAGCGCTGCTCCAACCGCAGTCCCCCACCAAAGGGTAGGCGGTACATGGTGAGCCTTATGGAATGCCCCTCCCGCATCTTATGCCCCTCGCCCCCTGTCCCCGCAGTGGGCTCCCTTTAGGCTGGCCGCCGCTTCCCCTTCGCTCTCCCTGGTAGATCTCGGGGGGGGGGGGGGGGTGCATGTCTGTTTATATGATTTATGTTATGTTATGATCCCTTTTGAGTTGGTTGCACTGGTTTCTTTTGCCGCCGCCGCCGCACGCTTGTACTCCGCTCCGCGGTCGGCGGAGACATCGCATCAGGCATTGCTACGCCATCATTGGCTGGTCTTGTCATGTGGGCGCTTTTTCGCACTCTTCAGGGAGGGGCGGGCCTTGTGGCTGAAGCGTTCTGCATCGCTGTCTCCACAGCCCGCCCCTCGAGGTATATGCAGGCGCCATTTTAGCTCTCTGCTGCGTGTGTCGGGCGTCTCCCTATCGCGGTCCGTAAGTGCCCCTGCTGGCTGATTTATTTTGTACTCTCTGTATTGCATATTGCTTATGGGATCTTTTTACTTATGTCTTGCAGGCGGGTCAAACTTTTGTGGTTTCTCCCGGTCCTATCCCCTCTATTTAGTGTTAACTCTTATTGGAGGGATATTGTATTCCCTTAACTCCCACTTCCCTAGCGGGCTATTGGGGCATCCCGGGTAGCCTTATTGGCGTCAAACCCAATTGGCCTATTGTGCCACAATAATCACCATATGGAGGCTTCTCAGGATAATGTGCTTGGAGTTCCTTTGGGACAAGCCCGGCTATGTGTGGCGTGTGGGGTATCCCCTATAAGTGATGCTGTCAGGGTGTGTGTTCCCTGCGCCCAGCAGACGCTTGCCCTGCTGTCTGGGTTACCTGTGGCTGGGCCTGCGCCCCCTCTAGCTTCGCCTACCCCTCCATGCTTACATCTGACTCCTAGTGAGGTGCATACCAGTGGGGAGTCTCAACCTGATTTGGCTGCACGGGTGGCCAGCATTGAGAGACATATTGCTGGCTCTGGCCCGCGTAAGGCTTCTGCTAAGAACCATCACCTGGTGTTTCCCTCTTTCCTATGGAGGCTGAGGAATCTTTTGCCGTTACCGGTTATACCCCCCTGGAAGAGGGGGAATTATTTTCTGATTCAGAATCAGAGTGTATGGTGCCGATTCTGGGTCTGACCCATGGGCTTCAGATGATACTGATAGGCTTTTAGTTCACATTTTTGAAGTACTCTGTATCTCTCCTCCTGCTGTGGCTCCGCGGCAGCAGGGGGAGCTGTTTCATACTGTTAAACCACGCTTGGGGTTTCCTGAACAAACTCATTTCAATAATCTGGTGCTTAAGGAGTGGGAACGGCCTAGCCGGCTCCCCGGGGTGCCAAAGAGTTGGGATAAGAGGTATCCCTTCCCTGCTGAAATGGTTAAATGGTGGTCATGTCCTCCCAAGGTGGATGCACCAGTTCTGGGATTGTCCAACACATCCGTCATGCATTCCCCTGACTCTACTACACTGAGGGATGGAGGACAGGCGAATTGATCAGCTGGCTTGCCATGCCTTTGCCTGTGTGGGGACCGCGCTGCATCCGGTCTGTGCCATTACGGCTGTTGCTATTGAAAGCCTGCTCAGGAGTCTCTTAGATGGGGCCTCTGATGATGCTGGTAGCAAAGAGTATAGAGCTTTTCTGCGTTGTGAGGAATTTGTTGCATATGTCCTCTCTGCCATGGATGATACCATTAGAATGTGTGGCAGGGCATCTGCCTTGTTAGTGGCTATACACCGCTCGGTCTGACTACGCCAGTGGGCAGCTGACAACGCTGCTGAAAAGGCTCTCACTGGGTTTCCCTTCAAGGGGCTGCGCCTCTTTGGGGAATGTCTGGATTTGTTTGCTAAGGGAGGCAAGTTACCTCAGTGTAGAAGGCAGCACCGGTCCTTGTGGGGTTCAGGTGCCTTTTCTCCTTCCTTCAGGGGCTCCAGAATTGGACAGGGAGCTTCCTTTGCTGGAGCCTGTGAAGATTTTTTGGGCAGGGGCAGAGGACGTGGCCGCCCTGGGCCCTCCTGGGGTCCCAAGCCTAAGTCCTCCCCATGCCTGAGGGGGCGCCCTCACCCATCCGGGGGGGGGGCTTGGGGGGCGGCTTCGGCTCTTGGCTCATGTCTGGAGGCGTCATGTCTCAGACCGGTGGATTCAGGAGGTAGTATCCTCCGGTTACAAGATAGAGTTTGCAGCCTGGCCGCCCCCAAGATTTATCAAATTTCGGTTAGCTCAAAACCCTCTGTCAGCTCAGGGTCTGTCCCTGTCTGTCCAAGGCCTTCTGGAACTGGGTGTCATCTGCCGGGTGCCCTTGAGGGAAAGGGGCATAGGCTATTACTCCAATCTTTTCATCGTCCCCAAAAAAGATGGGTCTATCAGACCCATCCTGGATTTGAAGCACCTCAACAAATTTGTCAGATTCAGACACTTTCGCATGGAGACTCAGCTGTGACTTTCCTACGCCCAGGGACTTCATGACCTCTGTAGACATCAAGGATGCTTACCTTCACGTACCTATCTTTCCAGGTCATCAGAGATTCCTCAGGTTCGCTCTGGAGGATCAGCACTACCAATTTGTGGCCTTGCCCTTCGGTCTGACCTCGGCTCCCAGGGTATTCACCAAGGTGCTGGCAGGAGTGATGGCTCTGCTCAGATCTCAGGGCATTCGCATTCTTCCCTACTTGGACGACATGCTTATCGCTTCTCAGTCCTTCAGGCAGAGCTGAACACTCAGAGGGTGGTGTCCACACTGGATTCGTCTGGGTGATCAACCACCCCAAATCTTCCCTGTCTCCTTCCATGGTGAAGTCCTTTCTGGGCATGATTCTGGATTCATCTCAGGTAAAGATCTTTCTTCCTCAGCAGAAGGTGGAGAGTCTTCAAGAGAAAGCTCAGCTCCTTCTTTCTTGTCCTCATCCATCTATCAGGCAGGGAATGGAGCTGGTGGGCCTGATGGTGTCCTGCTTCGAGGTGGTTCCATATGCTCAGTTTCACATGAGGCCTCTTCAGCTACACCTCTTGTCAGTATGGGATCGGGACCCTGTGTCCTTGGATCAGGTGTTTGTCCTGTCCCCTCTGTTCAGGCGCTCTCTATCGTGGTGGCTGGACTCAAGGAACCTGCTGGGGGGCAGATCCTTTCTGGCCCCCTGCTGGGAGACTGTCACCACGGATGCCAGTCTGACAGGTTGGGGGGGGGGCTTTTGGAGGTCCCTGAAATTCCGGGGTCAGTGGGGCCCTCAGGAGGCCCATGCCCCTATCAACATTCTGGAATTGAGGGCGATCAGGTTGGTTCTCGCCCTCTTAACCCCACACCTGCGGGGTCGGGCTGTTCAGGTTCGCTCGGCCAACCAGACGGCAGTTGCCTACATCAATCATCAGGGAGGGACCTGGAGCAAGAGGGCCCTCAATGAAGTGTCCCTGATACTGTCCTGGGCGGAGGAGAATGTTACCTGCATCTCAGCTGTGTACATCCCAGGGGTGGAGAATCTGGAGGCGGACTCTCTCAGCAGGGGGACCTCTCATCTGGGAGAATGGTCCCTCAGCAGCAGGGTGTTTTGCTCCCTGTGCCACCGCTGGGGTCAGCCGGATGTGGACCTGTTTGCGTCCCGTCACAATCACAAGCTTCCAGTCTTTGTCTCTCTGTGCCAGGATCCTCTGGCCTTGGCCATGGATGCCCTGGCAATGTCTTGGATGGGGTTTCAGCTTCTGTATGTGTTTCCACCTTTTCCCCTGCGGGGCAGGGTGCTGCGCAAGATAGCTCAGGAAAGGGTGCCAGCCATACTGGTGGCCCCCTGTTGGCCAAGAAGAGTGTGGTTCGCAGACATTGTGCATCTGGCAGTAGATCATTACGCCCTGCCCCGGGTTCCAGATCTGCTCACTCAGGGGCACATACGGGACCCCAATTTACAAACGCTGGCTTTGACGGCCTGGCTGTTGAAACCTCCATCTTGATGGAAAAAGGGCTGCCTGCCTCGGTTGTAAATACTATGATCAGGACTAGAAAAAGATCCTCTTCTTCCATCTACTTCAGGGTTTGGCGTACTTACATTGACTGGTGCGAGTCTAACTCGCTTCCCTGTCGTGTGTTTTCTTTTCCTAGGATTCTGAATTTCTCCAACATGGTTTGGATCTGGGTCTTCAGCTCAGTACTCTGAAAGGCCATGTGTCTGCTTTGGCTATTTTTTTACAAAGAACCTTTGCTCAGCATCCCCTGGTCAAGATTTTCTTCCAGGGGGTTACTCATGTGCGTCCCCCACGTAAGCCTATGTTACCAGTCTGGGACTTGAACTTGGTCTTATCTGCCCTGCAGGGGTCTCCTTTCGAGCCCTTGCAAGGAGCCCCTTTGTCCATTCTTACACTTAAGGTGGTCTTTTTGGTGGCTATCACTTCTGTGAGGCGTGTTTCTGAGTTGGCAGCGCTTTCCATCAAGCCCCCTTACTTTGAGAGACACCAGGACAAGGTGGTGTTTTGTTTTAAGCCAGATTTTCTGCCTAAGGTTGTTTCTGCCTTTCATCTCAATCAGGACATTGATTTGCCTTCTCTGTGTCCTAATCCTAGTACTTCTAAGGAGAGGGTTTTACACTCTCTGGATGTGGTCAGGACTCTGAAGTTCTATCTGGTGGCTACTGAGCCCTTCAGGAAGACTGACACTCTATTTGTGATCCTGTCTGGACCTAAGAAGGGTCTGGCTCCGGCTAAGTCCACTATCAGCAAGTGGATCCGTCAGGCTGTGATACAGGCCTATTCTGCTAAGGGGAAGGAGCCTCCCTTTCGCCTTACTGCTCATTCTACTCATGCTATTGGGGCCTCTTGGGCCTTTCAGCACCAGGCTTCTGTTGAACAAGTTTGCAAGGATGCCACTTGGTCTTCTGTTCATAGTTTTTCTAAGTTTTACAAGGTTGATGTTAAGGCCTCAGCTGATGCTGCTTTTGGCCGCAAAGTTCTGCAGGCGGCAGTGGTTTAAACTGTCTGCTGTTACTTTTGGAGATCCCACCCTAGCTTTCGGACACTGCTATTGGATGTCCCAAGAGTAAGGAATATCTTCTGGAACAGGATGTGCTGTATAGAATAATACAATTCTGTGATTACTCACCTGTAGAATTGGTATTATACGTATACAGCACGTCCTGTTCCACCCCACCCTTGTTATCATTTTCTTTAGTTACCTCTTTATGGTGATTGTTCTTATGTTAAAATTTTTAGATATTGGTTATAGTTCTCCCGGTCTCATTTTAACTGCTTTTCAATACTGGGGATTTTGTGGGAGGTCCCTGGTATTTATGGGGCCGGGAGGAGCCACTTTTCTGTCTCTTCAGTCCAGCGCCATCTACTGGATGTATAACCCCAAGAAGAAGGAATATCTTCTGGAACAGGACGTGCTGTATAGGTATAATCAAGGTGTAACCAATTCTACAGGTGAGTAATCACAGAATTGTATTTTCACTCCACTTAGGTGCAGCAAGCTTTGACCTAGGAGTTTCTATGTCAGGCTGATTTCTCTACCTGCCCTGGAGCTATTAGTAGTATGAGCACACACAAAGCAAAATCATTTAAGGAGGGGTGCCCTGGGGCTTACTAAGGGTGAACCTGCTGTATCCCTTTTTGAACTGATCAGTATTTCATCTTTATAATGCTTTAATGCTTAAAGCGAAACCAAACTGGGATTTTCACTTTCTCGGGTTTTGTTCTGAGCCCCCCGGGCATCCCACATTAGGATGCCTCACTGTGTGAAACCGGCGCCATTGCCACATTCAGACTCACCTTTTCCTGGTCAAACGCACCTGTGCGGGCTACCGTCCAATAAGAGCTACCCGCTGAAGTGACATAATTTATTGAGAGGCTCTGATTAGAGTGAATGGGAAGTGAGAGCTGCCGCATCCTCTGCTGCCCTACATTCACACCCCAGCCTATCTGAATGGCTAGGACGGAGGCTTGCACACAGTCCGAGGATGCGAGGATATGCCCGCTATAGCTCCCCATAGTAAGCAATCAGAGCCACCTTGCCGAATTACACCAGTTTAGCGAACGGCTCTGATTGGACAAGAGCTTGCGCATGCGCCACTGGACAGGGAAAAGGTGAGTGATTACTGGTGCCCTGGGGGGTTTCACACAGTTTGGGATGCCCTGTGGGAAAGCCAAAGATCATCCCTGGAATCTTTTAGATTCCAGGCTGGCCACTGGTGGGTTTTCATCCGCTTTAAAATGCTGATGCATCATAGACAGGCTTTTGATCCACATTTTCTCCTTTACTCTACCTGCTTTTTTCTATTAATGTTATTATTATTGTTTATTTATAAAGCACCATCATAGTCCGTGGTGCTGTACAAGGCAAACATTACTGAGGGTAAGACAAGCAAAACTCTTATAATACAACAATGAAGAGAATGCATATAAACACATGCTATTATAAGTCAGATGTAACAGAAGAGTAACTAAACACATAGATGCAGGAATATATTAGGAGAAGGGGCCCTGCCTTTGCAAACTCAAAACCATAAGAGGGATAGGTTTAAAGGCCAGTCCAACCATACTGATCGCTTTAAAGTCACCCCCCACCCTGCTACACTTACCTAGTTTTAAAGCAGGGTGGGGGTTACATGACAAACAAAGACTTACATCGCCTGTAATCCAGGAGTGCTAAGCAGTTGACATCCTTCCTCAGCTACCTGATGTATGCCTGGCCATTCAAATGAATAAGCAGGTGGGAGCACACGCATAATCTTGGATAATAAACAATTTTTCCCCTTAAAGCAGACCAAAAGTCAAAATAACCAAGTTCAGTAAACTGCACTCCATAAGCCGTACTTTGGCATAATCTGTTTTGTAAGGCTTAAAGCGGACCAACAGTCAAAAATGACTTAAACCAGACCAACATAAAAACAGTGCATATAAGCATCCCTCCCCAGGGCAATTTAAATTGCTGCACATAAAAATTCATTTTCCTTTTTTAACTCCTGCTGTGGTAAATTTTAAAAACAAGATGTCGTCTCATGCATTTGCAGGCCACCTGCAAACAGGAAGTGCTGCTGTGCTACTTCCTGTTACAGTGCATTGACAGTTGAATCCAGGCAGCAGCATGGCTGAGAAGAGGAAGCTCCAAAATGGCTGCTACCTTTCTTTTCCAACTGTCACAGGCTGTTGGTCTGGTTTAACTGAGTGGTGACGCTATGTTAGTGTGTGAATAAAGGAGCTACACTACCTGTGTCAGGGACATAGTGTTGTTTTCCCCTTGTCTGTCACCTACCCTGCTCCTGTTGCCGATGAATCTCATAGACAATGGCTGTTTCTGTGGTGAGATAATATGTATTCCACTGAGTTTTAAACCAGACCAACAGCCTGGCCTGGTTTACATTGACTGGAAGGAAATGCAGTTAATCCAGAGTCCTTCAGTGAACAGTGATAAAGATACATTGTTGCAGGTTTCCCTTCACACACACAATCTCCTAGCAGCTGGTTATTCAGCATGTGTTTATGTAATAATACATAAGATGTCTGTGCTTCTGAAGCATAATCTCAGTTTGGTGTGGGCTGCTGCTACCACAGCACCCTCTTCATGCTTATGCGTGTGACAAGATGGCCGCTCCCATGCAGTTCTGCAGCAAAGAATCGGCCTGTTATTCCAGAACATCTGCATGAAGTTAAGCCCTCTCAAATAGTTTTTTTGCCAGAGGGGGACTTTAGGGAAGCAATTTACTAAACCCTTTTCTTTGGACTTTTGGTCTGCTTTAATCATTCCCAATCCAGGGGGATTTTGTTAATTTATAGAGAACACTTTCTTTTTTGATTGGTTTTGCTGCAGGTTTCCTCACCTGTGCTAAATAAGTTTCTCTTGGCTTTAATTTATATAGTAAAGATGATTTACTAAAGCTAACATCCAATCATGCGAAAGAGATTTTAATAGCTATTTTATGCTTCCTGAGCACCAGTGCACTTGGGAATGCATTTTAGTATGGTTTAATATACTTTAATTGCCTTCTGCATTTCTAGTGAGCTAAAAACTAGATACCAAATTTACCCAGGTTAATGGCAGCACCATTTATTTGTTAGGTAAAACAGACCCAAAATACAAGCAGCCAAAAAAAAAAACTTGGAGGGGGGGTCAACATCTCTTGCTCGCATGTTTATACAGAATTTTTTTATTAAACCATCTTACACAATAGATGTTTTTTTTATTTGAAAAGGATTTCAAGGTTTTTACCCCAAGTTTGTAATGAACCTTCAAGATGACATAAATTGGGCATGCATACATAATAAACCTAGCAAGACCTTAAAGTGGACCAAACCCATGGCGATCGGCTGATTGATTCCCCAGGTCGCCCATACACTTACCTTCTTTCCCGGTCCCATGTGTATGCGTAAGCCGCATTCCCTCTATCCCTCTAGCAGGGCGTGTGCCCGCACCGGGCATTTGTGAACGGCCAGCGTGGGCAGACTCCCTGTTAGAGGGTAGCGGGGCATGCTGCCTCAGCACGCTCGAAGCCCCTCACCTTAGACGACGTGACGCCAGCGGCTCCGAGTGTGCTGATTGGACGAGCGGCCGCGCATGTGCTGTAGGACCGGGAAGAGGTGAGTTGATTTCGGAGACCTGGGGGTTTCACACAGCGGGGCCCCCCCGATCGTCAAATCCTGGGTTTTGGTCCACTTTAAGTTGCCTGGTTTTGTTTAAAAGTTAAAAGTGGACCAAAACTAGACCTAGCCTCTATAAGACGCTAGGTCCAGCAAAACACCCACCTCCTGGGGCATTCAACTTTAGGATGTCTCGCTGTGTGAATCCCTGCCAGTCGCTGAATAAACATACCTCGCTGATGAACCCAAGGTGCATGCACAGCCGGTGGCATCTCTTGCATCTTTCTAAGTGCTTCTAAGCTCTCATTTGGTTTCTTAAACTGGACCAACACCCTTAGAAGAAACAGTGTTCATATGCATCCCTCCCCAGGGTAATTTAGATTGCTCATTGTAAAAAATAATTTACCTTTTTGTAACTACTGCTGTAGTCAATTTTAAAAACAAAATGGCATCTCATTGAGCTGCAGGCCTCCTGCAAAAAGGAAGTCTTCCTGTCACTGTGCATTGTGGGGTTATGTCAGTTAAATTCAGGCAGCATTATGGCTAAGATGCTGGGAAAGGAAACTCCAAAATGGCTGCTATCAGGAGAAAATTGTATCATTTTAGCTTTGAATGGATTGCAGTAGCAAATGTAATTGCTGACAATGATTCAGTATCATGCATGCAGGTGGGACAAGGGAGTTTTGAGGAGTTTTTTTTCCCAATAGTTCAATTCTTTTGGAAATTTTGGCGAAAACATTAAATTCTCACCGGGCACTCATGCAAAAAGCTGGCGAGAGAGGCTTCATTCAGCAAAATTTAGAAGGCTCTGTTCACACCTGTCCATTGTTTTAAGGGTAAGTGTTTTGTAAATATGCCAGAGGAGCATTGTATCAAAACAAATAAATGCTTAATAAGTAAATGGTAACGTTTATGGCAACGCAAACGCAATGCAGGTACACTACGTTATATATGTGTTGCGCTTGCATTGCCGTAGACTTCTGTTGACCTGCACTGTTACAAAGTTGCGCTGAAAAAGGTGTCAAACGGGGGGGGGGGGGGGGGGGGGGCTGCTCCCCTGGCCATTAGATGTGCCGTTTGTGGCGTGAGGGGGGGGCCTCCTCCTTTATGTAGAGCGAAGCGGGCCGCCTGTAGTGGGAGCCCGGGGGCTTCCTATCGGTTCTATTTGAAGCGTTAGAATTCTTTTTTTTCTGTACATGCCCGATGTAGTTTTACATTAACTGTATTTTGTGTGTCCTGGGTGTTATGTCTAACCCCTTTTTCTGATTGTATGTAAAATTGTTTCTTTGACTTTGAAAATGGAAAAATAAAGAATATATATTAAAAAAAAGAAAAAGGTGTCAAACAAAGCAGAGAAAGCGCAGTGGTGTGAATAGAGCCTAAAAATCATGCTGCTCCTGCTGGCATGATTTTTATAAATTAAAATGTCAGCCAGCATTAATAATTTTGTTATTTTTTGTTAGATACAATTTATATCTAATGAAAAATTCTATATCTAATTTATATCTAATATTAAACATTTTGTTTACAGGTTTTCAATGATAAAATCAGTGCCGCTATAGGAGGTATTCATTTTATCAATGAAACTGTCAGCAGTGCTTTTTTTATTATTTATTTTTAGTTAGTTATTTTTTGTTTAAAAAATTGCATGAGGTCCCAAAAGGCAAACGGGCCGGGCACCAGACATAAGGGCCCTACCATGGTCACCCTTGGAAGAACCCCATACCCATGGCATTCTGCACCCCTGATACCCCAAATGGAGGTGCAGGTAATTTGGCGGGTTATCAGCATGTCGCCCGCCAATGCCGCCAGGTGCCATGTTGGCTCCCTACACCCTATGAACTTGGTCCCCGGACCCCTTACCAGTTCACCCCAAGTGTATAAAAATAAATACACCACACAATAAACATTATTGTTTTCAAGTTAACTACTCACTGCTCCTGTCTTCTTTCCTCAATCCAACGGCGGACAGTGTCCTCCACCAGCTCCACCAGTGCTTTTTTTGTCCCACGTCACTCTGCTGGATCTTCAGGGCTCTTCTGCCTCCCCTCCGCCATCCTCTATGGTCAGCTGGCAGCGCTGCTGACGGCATAGGGGGCAGAGAAGAGCCAGTGGAGAGTGCCGTGGGACAGAAGAAGCACCAAAGGAGCTGGAGGAGGATGCTGTCCGCCGCTGGATTGATGAAAGAAGACGGGACTGGTGAGTAGTTATGGACCCATACCAAAGGGCATAAGGACTTGTAACTTGCAGGCCCAACGTGGCTTCTGTGCCCTGGGTTACAAGCCTTTATGCCTGGTGTCTGGGCTGGTTGCCTTTTGGAGGGGGACCCCACGCAATAAAAAAAACCCATCTAACTAAAAAAAAATTAAAAAACATGCCCCGCTGTCAGTTTAATTGATAATGCCATCTAGAATGGCATTCCTTTTATCAATGAAAACTAGTACAACTCACTGACAGTGAGTTATTCAACAGTCATGCGATTTGTAAAATCACAGATGGATGCAAGAATGTTCACCATGAATTCTTGCTTCAATCTGCATCAATGTAAAAATCTCAGAAGGGGCTTTGAATCAGATGAGTTGCTTTAAAATCTTGCCGCAAGTTGCATCGAGAATCCCAGGGAGATTTTAAGCAATGGCTCTGAATCAGCCCCATAATGTTGACTCTGCCAGCATTTCGAAGGAAGAAGGACAAGGGTTCCAGACTGGGCACTCTGCCAGGCTCTGTTTGCTCCCCGCTGAGGGGAACCAAGCCCCAATGCTTTGTGTGCCAACTGGGAGCTTTGAAAGGGGGGACCACACATTTTAATAAGGGGGCAGCAGTTGAACTTGCCCAAGGGTTCTTATAGGTGGTCGAGTTTGCTGGGGAGCTTCCAAAGACAAAAGAAATAGGGATTTCTCCTTTCGGGCATGGCACAGGGAAAGAAGAGCACACAGAGCTGATGCAGCTGAAGGTAAGCCGCATCAGCATGTGCTTCCACTACATGGTTGGACAATTCCTTTAGGAAGCAGCATGATGATGCCCCCAAACACACAGACACATAGATTCACACACAGACAATAGAGATAGATACAGAGAATGTATGCATAAATAGATATAAACTGAAAGAGAAGGGGATACATTTTTGGTGTCTGAATGGTATCGCCTGGTGCAGCTTTTAAAAAGAGTTTGGGGTGGTGCCCTGTCTGAATGCACAGATCTCATAACCCAAAGGCCGGTCATGGGTCGGAAAGATTTGTTTGTTTGAGTAAGGCAAAAAGTACAGAATAGATTGGAAGAGGTAAGGGACTGGCAAAGGCAAGAGGTAAGGAACTGCATTGTGTATTTGATGCAATACGTATTAGTATTCCATAATATCAAGAGTACTGCACTCATTTGCATATATTCCATCCACAGGGACCAGATCTTCAGGGATTTGTCATGCTTGCCTTGCAAAATTGCAAAAATTGCAAAATCGCAGTAAGTCATTTGCCATTATGATGGATTTCCTATTTTCGATACGTTGTCATTGGTGGTTTCTGTAACCTGTCTAACCTTCATGAGATTGCAGCAAATTTAACTTGACTCAGTACACAATGTCACAAAACTAAAATCTTCAATGCTTTTAATTACTTCTGTGACATGTTTACTCATTGCAACAAGCCATCAGCCTGAAGTTAAACTTTGCTACATGCATGCCTATGTCTATTCCTGTCTGTAACAGTTATTGCCTTTATGAAACGACATGGCCTCGCATGGGTTTCTCTGAGACCCATGATAAACATTTATTAAACTACAGTATATGTTGTTTTTGAAAGCGGGTCAAAACCTGCGCGGCCATGCCCAGAATCTAAAAGATTCCTATCCCTGTGTGGGACCTCCTGGGTGAGTCCCCCCGATGCGATCTCCACTGTTGCCGCATCCCTGGCTTCTGTGTGGCCACGCGCACTCTCAAACAGTGTGTTGGGGCCCCTCATCACAGCCAAAAGGCTCTGTCAAAACTGCCGGGGGGGTTAGCTTCGGTGGTGGAAAGCCCTGTTTTATTTGAAAACCATGCCTCCACCGAGGCAACAGCAGCTCCCAGTTGCTCGGGCGGGGTGCCCCACATATTGAGCGGTGGACCCAAATATGGGTTTCCATATGATTTAAGAGCTATATACTACTGAATTATGCCAAATATGTGGCATAATTCCTCTTCAGTACATTATCAGAAACAGGCAACTGGAGCTGTAGGAAACATTTCTTAAGTATATCAGAGTGATTCATTCACTAAATATCTTGCTTGCAATAAATATCTGATTCACAGCTAAATATCTTGCTTGCTCCCAAGTACTCCTCTTAATTTACCCTACGTTCTTGTTGGAAGAGGATCAACAATTGATTTCCCAATAATCCAGAATCCTTTAAGGCAGGGATCTCCAACCTTTTATACTATGAGAGTTACTTTTTATGTTAATCATAAACACTTATAAAACAAATAACAATTGAAATCAATTCAAAATACTGTGAAGGACTTGAAGGCATAAAACACAATGGCTTATTGAACATGGACCTCTATAATACCCAAGAAATAATGAACAAATCTTCTCTGCCTGTAAAATACCTACTCCACAGAAGTGGATCCCCCAGCCACAAGGTGATTCTTTGGAAGATATTTCCAGCTTCCATCCCCTTCACTTACCAGGGAGGTAGGGAAAGGAGTATGGGACTGGATGCTGGAAAAATAGGGAATATTGGTGTTTCAATTGGCATATTTCTCCACCTGTTGAATCTTTATTAACCCCTGTATGGTACTGCAATGCCTAACCCAGGGAGCCATGTACCCCCCCAGCCTCAACAGTGTGCTAGAACTCCACATGTGGCTCCCGAGCTACAGGTTGGGGACCCCTGCTTTAAGGTTACATAAAACTTCTTTAAAATTCCTTTACATACACTCACATTAAGTGCAATAGTGGGTCTATATATTTAGTTAAACATGTAAAGAGGCTATTTATAAAATCACCACAATGTGCTAATCCCCCTCTTTTGCATACCAATGTTATCTTTATGACCAATTTATAAGGGGGTATACACATATAATTGGGCCAGTCCAGGCAACAGCAAAAATAAGACAGCTCAACTAATGCCTGGCCTACGTACCTCCCCCCATTTCCTGCAACGCAGGACAGAATCTTTAGCAGGGCTCCAAAGTTTATTCCTTCTTTCGAATTCTATTCCTCCAGGAACACGCAAAAAAGTGGTCACTCAGTCACTTAGAGCTCTCAATGCAAGCAAGCACAGCAAGCCACAGTGGCCCGGCAACCACCTCTGACCATAGCAGAGCATGCTTTAGACACATAAAGCAGAGTCATGACATGTCCTTCTCCACTCCATGCCCAGAAATGAAAGCATGTGGCTTCAATTCGAATGCAGGCACTATTTTGCAGTGCAGACAAATCCATCCCATTTCTCATTTATGTGAACGCATGTTTGCATGCGAGTATCTGCACGCATCACATGCGAAAAGGCATGGCAAGTGTGCAAGGGCTTTCCAGCTATGCGAGCATGTCCAAGCAGGGATGCTGATGGATGGTATAGAGCTGATTCAACACCATGCGAATATATATTCTTATGTATATATATCTGCTTACATGAGAAAGCATGTATCTTATTTGCACAAATTTCTCTTCTAAGCAGATCTATAAGCATCTATGTAGATTGTAGATGTCAGATTGTATTACTTATGATGTTGTCTTTATTTGACCTACTTGTAATATATGTGTTATTTATGCCAATTCAAACTAGTCTTTCCTTTCACCCCTTTTTTAAATTATTGAATCCATTTGTATTAATTGTTTATGTGCAATGTTTATTCTCATTTGATTTACAACATATGCGTTATTTTTAGACATGTTTATTTTACTCTAATGTACCTATCTTTAAATTGTTATCCCTGTTGTGGTGTTTTAAAATGCTATTGTGTTAAATTTAGCAATACCACTCTGTGTTCCTCCTGTAGTTACCTAGGAGTCACCCTCAAATAATCCAACATCCCCTCTGGAATGTGCTTGGCTAACCTATCCACCCCCCACTTCCCTAGCAAGTGCTACTTTTTAGGAGAGAAAACTCACTTTCAAGTGAATCCAATTTTTATCTCCTAAAAAGTAGCACTCTATTTCTCCTGGTGCTGAATCAACACTCTTATGTGCAATATAAAGAAAATATAAGAATTAATAAAACTATATACACACACACATAAAAGGTGGCTGTAGATGTGCGTTTGCATGTAAGCATGTGGGTATTTCCTTGCTAGCAATGTGCGCCAAGCCTAAGTACATTAGGAGATGTAATTTTGAAGGTTTTTTTCTCCGTAACTATTTATCAATTAGGTAATTTGAGATTGGTGGCACAACATATGTGTGGAAAGGTCTATTTTGACGTGAAAAAAAGGGCACACACTCAACAGGTAAATGGCAATGGCGAATATATTTGCCGATATGCATACGCATGTTAGCACTTGATTCGCAGAGAAAAAAAATTGTAAATTAAAAAAATGTTGCTAAATTGCAAAACTGCAAAATTGCATGCAAACGTATAATCTACAGTGCAAAAATTCCAATTGTGATGCTGTTGAATTGCCCTATAATCAGAACATTTAAAATGTTTTGAAGCAGAATAAGGAGGCTGTGGCTGGACCAACTGCCTTGCACAATTGAAATAAAAGCTCCCCAAAACTCACTTGCCCCATCGGCATGCATGATACTGAATCATTGTCAGCTTTGCTGCTGCATCCATTCACTGTTATTCTCCTGGTTGTGGCCATCTTGCAACACCTGGGAGTCTCCCTAATTTCTCATCATCCCAGCTGTGCTGCTGTCTGGACATAACCAACATAATCCATAATGCAAAGCATCAGCGCCACTTTCTTTTTGCAGGCCACTGGCAGATCCATAGGACGCTAATAAGGGAGGGGAGAATCGATCATGGCAGGATTTACAAAAATGTAAATAAATTTTTATGTGCAGCAGCCTAAAATGCCCTGGAGAGGGATCCATATGAGAACTGTTTCTTGTAAGGGTATTGATCCAGTTTAAAGTGGACCAAAACCCAGGACTATCCTGGGTTTTTGTCCTTTCCCCTGGGGGTGCCCCATGGTGTGAACCCCCCCAGATTGCAGAGCGCAACTCACCTCTTCCCGGTCCTATCGCGCATGTGCAGAGCCACTGACATCACGGCGCCGGACAGGAACGCGCCCTGCTAGAGGTATAGTGGGGATGCGCCGCTAGACCAGGAAGCAAGGTAAGTGAGCGGGGTAACCTGGGGGGTTTCACACAGGGGGCCATCCCAGATTTTGAATGCTCCGGGGGGAGGGAATCGATTGGCCCGGGACTTTTATAGAACGTGCTGGGTTTTGGTCTACTTTAAGCACTTCAAAGTATTATACACATTTTTGGGGCTTGGGCTGTGTGCAGCTAATAACCCTCTCATTACTGTCAAATTTTAAATATTAAGGCTTATCAATCCTTTAGAGAAAGCAGAGGCTTTTATTTGTATACAATTGCAATGGCATGTGTAAACCCCATGCCCCACCTATAGAGGAACTGTAGGCAATTCACCACTTTCTCATTCGTTGTGTATGCCACAAAATAGCAGTTAACCATGTGACTGCTAGTGACTAATCTGAATTTCCCAATGGGCTTGCATAGCCAACCCAAAGAGTTTCTGTTCTGTCATGTGATTAACGGCCATTTTGGGCCATACACCATGAATAAGGAAGTGGTGAGTTGCTAATAGTTCATCTTTAAAGCGCCTAGTCCTATTTTTCAATCCCCAAATTTGGGCTACTTCAGAGCTACTTACTTGCCAACCTTGCATTAGAGCACTTGGCAGGAAGAGTTCCAGATCAGTTGAACCTCCCTCCTGTGTGTTGCTCCAAGCATATATCAAACATGTCAAAATATTTATACAAATTATTTGGGACATGGGATGTGTATAGTAGAGACAGCCGAGCTATTAACCCTATCATTACTATCAAATATCAAGTTTTCAGGAAGCAGACTTGTCAATCCTATAGAGAAAGCGGAAATCTTTGTAAATGCAGTTGCATCTGTAAGCATAATGCCACATTAGGGTGCACCTATAGGTGGGGTCTCTACTTCAGAGCTACTCCCCTAGGAAACTGCTGAAGTCCCTTTGGAGCACGACTATCTGAATCTATCCCTGTGTGTGCACCTGGCAACTAAATCTGAATGTAGGGGGGTTGCTCAAGCATTTCAACGTATTATACAAATTATTTCAGCATTGAAGGGTAACTCAGCTTTTAACATTCTCATTACCCTCATATTTTAAAGAGGAAAAAAAATATATTTTTACTATCCCAGGTTCCGTTCCTCCTGCCTTGGGTATCGAAATTTTGGAAAATTGACTAAGCATTAGGACCTTCAGCTGGTAGCCTAAGTTTCTATTGGACTGTGTTGACCAGTAGCTCTGAGCTGCTTCATGATGTATTTTATTTATGGTAATTTCTACTAGAATTCAGTTGGACTAAATGTACTATAACTGCATTTTCTACTTCTTGTAATTATACCCAGCAGCCAGCAGTCACATGGTCTGGAGTCCTCTTCCAGTTTTACGAACCGAACACAAAGAAATCCAGACCACTGGCTGCCAATTGTGGAGCCCAATTTGCTGGGGGAGCGAGCATCAGGTAAGAAAATGGGGGGGAGGAAACAAGGGGATTATTGCTAATCGGTATGCCCGGTATGCATTCAATCTCCTTTTTCTATGGTGGAGCTCCAAACAGATCTTTTTAAGTTGCAATTCACACCACAATGCACACCAAAATCTGTATCGCTAAGGCAGTTCCTTTCACACTGATAGAGCTGGGAATGGATACTGCACAGCATACAGTGCTAACTGGACAAGAGCCCCAACACATGCTGCTGGATAGCTGCAAATGTGCGTTATAGGTCAGATCTGGGGGGTTCAAATATCAGGGCATTTCAAATCGGAATGTCCCAGAGAAACGGATGTAAACCCAGGATATTCAAAATCCCAGGTTTTGGTCCACTGTAAAGCCCCTGTCCAGACTTTCCACTGTACCATCAACAACTGTCCCTTAATAATAGCCTTGTAAAACCACATAATCTTCAATTTAAATATGCCCACATTTCTCTTTTTACCTTTATGAAGCCAGAGATGGATCTTCTATTGCAAGCTGCAGACTGAATTTTTCTAATGAGATAAGGATTTTTTTATGTTGCAATTCACAGCACAATGCACACCAATTGCACCATTGCATGACAATCTGTATATCTAAGGACTCAGGAACACAGGAACAACAGGAGAAATGACCATCTGGTACTGATGACCAGAAGTGGCCAGGTTTTATAGACCTTGAGCATGCACAGGTGGCTGCCATTTTGCATGAATGCCTAGAAGAGGCGAATGTATGCGCATATGTGCACACATAAGCCTGCCGCAATGACTAGATGAGCCGCGGCGTGCACTGGCACATGTGCACACTTCAATAGCAAGCCAACCTATTGTGCATTTATGGGCGCTTAGGAAACCTAGGAGCCCTCTCCTGATGAGCAGACAGAACTGTCCTGTTTCTGTGACACTGTGACACCATAAGAGATACAGAGCCCCGCCGAAGGCCAGTAAAACTTTTGCAATTTTACTTGCGATGCTAAATCTGATTGATATATGGAGTAAACATATTTTTCCCAGCACATACTCTCAAATCGACCATATATTCCACTCCTTTGGATTAATAGCCAAAAGTGGTTTGGCTTGCCCACATCGCCGTAGTGTGTGGGAAACTCAATCAGCAGTCCTCCCTCCACAAAAAACATTCGCAATTAGAATTGCAGAAAAAACAATAAAGAACTATATCAACTAGTTAAAAAGCACAAAGCCCATCCCAATGGACAACTTAGGACCCAGATTGAAAAATTTAGAGTGGAGATGAACCTAATTCTAACACCAAAGGCTCAGAAACAACTACGCTGGAGTAGGACCAAGATTTGTTCAACACACAATAAACTGGGTTAAAGGTTAGCATGCTGCCTAATGCATAGAGCTAGAATAAGAATACTAGAATTAAGATACAGGATGGGACCCTTACTCAAAATCCAGAGACCGTGTTTAGGGAGTTCCTTCAGCTTTACACTAGACTTTATGCTGGTCCAGAGGAGGTGAATATGCTTAAGACTGAATCCTGGTTTAAATCTATCAGTATTAAAAAAATTCCAGAGGCCTCTAAAGAGAGGACGGAGGAGGAATTTACATTGGAGGAAGTACTAGTAGCTATTAAGTAGAAAAGGAGATTAAGGAGGAAATGGGTTTTGGAGAGAATTTTTGGAGTATGATCCAGAGCTTATATTCAAACCCCACAGCCTTTCAATATGGGGCCTGGGAACAAATTCATTTTCCATTGCCAGAGTGACAAAACAGGGCTCTCTTTTGTCACCCGTTCTGTTTCTCTTCGCCATGGAGCCACTAGCGGAAAATCTTCGTCAGAGTTCCCATTTCAGAGGTGTAATGTGTGAACAGAGGGAGCACAAATGTGCTCTCTTTGCAGATGACTTGCTGTTGTTCATCACCAAACCCCAGAGATCCCTCCTAGAGATTATGACGATTTTAAATGATTTTGAGCTATCAGGTTTGAGGGTGATTGACACCAAGTCACTGTCCCTCAACGTAAACTTAGACAGCAACAGTGAGGTCCTTGCAGGCCCAGTATAGATTTTTATGGTCTTCGGGAAGCAATAGTACATTTTGGCATTAATCTAGCAGTAGACCAGAGGGAAATATACAGATTAAATTTAACTCCACTATTTAACAAAATTCAAGAGAACATCCTGGTTTGGGAGACGCAAGCTCTCCACTTGCTAGGAAGAATTGCAGCTGTAAATATAGATCCCTAAAGACTTCTTCTCCCTAAAGACTTATATCTTTTTCGGCTCTGCCAATAAGGATTGAAAAGAGAGACCCGGAGAAGTTCCAGAAAATAATGCTCAATTTTATTTGGCAGAGGATCAGCAGAGGATTATTTGGAGTAGGATCAGCAGACAGGTGGTGTATGCCACAAAGGGACAGGGACAGGGATACCCTCCCTAATTCAATATCATCAAGCCGCAAGACTAGCAGAATTTATAGCAGCACTAGCTTGAGAAAACACCCTGTCTTGGGTATTAATTGAACAACTGAACTCTCCCGACTGATACAATTCTTTGTGCCAATAGTAGAATGTTCGCTAAATTTGAGGTCTAAACTTAACCAACATAAACTGTTGAGGCACACCTCTTTGGCACCGATCTTGGGTAACCCAAGGTTTATACCCGGACTGGGAGGAGGTTTTGATTGGTGGAAGAAGCAAGGCCTGATAAGAATAGCTCACTTCTATGCGAGGAGAGTCTGATGGTGGTAAAACTTCTGAAGGCACAGGCCATGCCAGAAACTGAAGAGTTTGGAACCCTCTAGATGATTTTTTTTATACTTATTTTTTTTATTATTTTTTTTACGTAAGAGGGAGAGGGAGTTATGAAATTGGCCAGAATTAATGACTCTCGAGGGTTTATTGAATACAAATTTGATTGAAGTTAACCTGAAGATGATCATGAGGTGAGGTCCCAGCAAGACTGTCCAGAATATTACCGAACATCTCCCCAAACTGCTTTAGAGTATAATGGGTTATATGTGGCATGTATGGTGGCTATGTCCAAAGGCAAGAACATTTTGGTTTAGATGTATAAACTTATTAGTAGTATATTGGGGAAAGAGATAGTATGTGATCCAGAAGAGGCTCTCTTGGGAGTACTTAAACCCATAGGACACAAATATCAAACAATATTGGTCTTTTTTATACTAGCAGCAGCAACAATTACAAAAGCACCATCATGGAAAGGGGAGTGTATCTCAATAGCAGATTTTCTTAGGAGAATATCTTGGATCATGATAAATGAAATAATCTCTAACATTCAATTAGATAATAGACAGGAATATGAGGCTGTATGGGCATCGTGGTTATCTTACAAAAGTATCGACCCCGAGGCTTACTATAGTAGCTGCTCAATGCCGTCCTTGGTTTGTGCCCTTTCCCCCAGAGCCCCATCTATTTACTGTCTGTTTTCCTTTTTTTCTTCACCCCTTTTTCTTGTTTAGTTCAATCCTTTTTTCTTTTTTGCAGTTTCTTTTCTTTATTTTTTATGCCTTGCTGGCAAACGTGTACATATGTAGCCCAATGAACAGATATTTATTAAGCTTTTATTAAGAAATGATCTCTTATGTTCTCTGATATTCAGATGACAGGTTGGGATCAATTTATGGAATATGTTATAAGAGGTTGTGATTAGAGTTTAATATGTTGTCGGTAAGACTGATATTTGTTATAATATAATAACAATTTAACCATGATACACCAAATAATTAGCATGACCCCCCCAAGTAGTGGTTGTGCTTGCTTTCACGCTCAGAAAGACACAGGGCCGCGCTATTGGCGGCCCCTGTCCTTTAAAGTTACCAGCCCTTATGCTCTTTGGTATGGGCACCCCTGGAAGACCCCCTGTGTCCACAACAATGGGCACCAGGCTCTTCTGCACCCCCGATGCCCCAAATGGGGTGCAGGTGATGTGTCATTTTACCAGCACAGCACCATCAAGCCCGGCAGGGGCCAAGCCAGCTCCTGACCCTGGTGACCATCCTCATTACCCAGCGAGGGACTGAAATGAGAGGCAAGTGGGCCGGCCTTTATAGTTGGAGGTGTAGCCTCCATGGCATCTCCCTGATGTCATAGATGATATTGCAGAAGGGGAGGGGCCTAGAGGGGTTTCTCCTGTGAAACTCTCTCTAGGCCCCTCCTTTTTTGTGATGTCATAAGTGACATCAGGAAGTTTCCAGAAATACCCCACCTCTAAGAATAAAAGTCGCTCCCCAGGGCTCATCATGGAGTCCTCAGCCAGGAGCGGAGGAGAGCCTGTGTTCCACTGTTGCAGCTGAAATGCCTCCAGAGCATCCTCAGATGCCCCGGCGGCAAACATTTAACTGAGCCTGCACAGTAGCCCAGAGGAAGAAGGTAAATATAAGTTAATTAAGAATACTAAACTTTATTTTTTAAAAGATGTCTATGTGTCTTTTTACACTCTCACAAAATACTGGTAAGGGATCCTATGGACCCCTATACCGGTTCATACTTCCCGCACCATTTTCCCATAAAAAAGGCCCAGTATTACCTGAATTTGTTCAATTTACAGGATTTTTCATTTGGAAAACTCATTTCTAAACCAAATATTCCGAAAAACGATTTTAAAAAATCTGAAAAATTCTTTCATCCAAAAATGGCTTGAATGAATCACACGAAAATGAAAAAGGCCAAAAATCTGGATTATTCACTGGAAAAACAAGTGAGATTGCATCAGCGAGAGGCTCTGAATCAGGCCAGTTGCGTGATTTATTGAGGGAATGCTGCATGAAGGGCTCAGGGTGAGGGGTGAGCCTGTCTCATGTGCCTCTCGTGCCTTTCCTGCAGCACAGGGTAGAAGTCATAGCAGTGTTCTAGTGTTCGACCTTTAAATTTTATTCCTCCAGGATCACACAAAACAGAGGTCTAACACCAAATCTGTCCTTTGATGCTCCACCACAGCCCGCTACAGTGATCCCACAGCAGAGCATGCCATGCCCTTTCCAGGCTGGCCTTGCTTAGAACACATAAGGTATTTGCATTGTGGGATGCTTTGAAATGACCACACTGTTCCCAAGGGGGGTTAAGATTGGAGTAGGTTATTGTGTAGCTGGACCGTGACTTCAACTTAAAAAGCAGATTATGTGCACGGATTCAGATTTGATACAGTATAGCTGCAGAAAAACGGCTTGTAACTATAATAATTTGCAACTGCGTAATCTGACCCCTAAAAAGGGGCTCTATACAGGGATACAACAAAGTAGTAGAGACTGACAACAAGGATCTGGAGGTGGTGGTAAGTACTGATAGGTTGACCCGCAATTCAGTGCAGCGCAGGTAACTCTAAATAAACCTCGGCCAATGTGCAACCATTTCCGGGTCCCCCCTTCAAATAAAACACCAGGAGAAATAGGTAGGTATCTTTGCACTGCCAGGCTTACAGGTGGTATAAAGATATAATCACCAGGATTTTCACTCCCCTTGTGATTTTGCCTCTCTCTAGCGGTGCAACCCAATATAATAATTCTTACCTTGCCAGTAATGCCTTGGTGCATGCATATGTTCTCCTCCAATCAGTGGCTAGTGCTCCGTTCAGCTTTACTGAGCCACTTTGACATCAGAGCTGACATCAGAATTGCTTAGTAAAGCCAAATAGAGAATGAGCATCTGGCTGCTCCCCTTTGGCTGTGCACAGCTGTGCCAACCATTCAGAAATGCCTGGTGCGGGTATGTACATCAGCTAGATGAAAGCCAGGGATGGCAGCGCAGTCTGCACATGCACCGTGAGATCCTTGGTGAGGTGAGTATACTAGGCAATCTGGAGCATTTCACACAGGAGAGCATACAGATTTGGGATAGGGAATCAGTGGGCCCTGGAGCCTTTTAGCACTCTGTTGGCCAGGACCCCTTCCTCACTCAGAGATCTTGGCCTTTAGGAACCTAAAATGCACCTAACTTAACCCCACCCTTCTGCTATTTGTGAGTCTGACATTAGGTAGATACTTACATTTTCCTTTCATGATCTGTCTACAAAGGGACTATGGAATTCCAGGTCCTCTTGGACTTAGAGGTTAGGGGTGTGACCGGGGGGCAGGATTTAATTACAAAAAATGTTGCCGTGCTACATGTGCTTATTCTCTCCCCACTCCTTCTGATCTGCAAAAGTTTAGATATATGCTTCTCACAAGGTGCCACGCCTCTGCAAGGCCAGGCCCCCTACCCCAAAATCCTGGGTGCAACATTGCCTGAACTTAGCCTAGCAGTTCAGTGCCAAGATGGGTCAGGGCACTAAACTAACCTAATCTGCCCTCTTACACCATCAGTGAGCCCTGAATTACAGAAATATTTTCCATTTTCCAGCAGAGCGCCATTCAAGGGGACAGGAAACAGTGCACACACTTGCAGCAATCCCAACTTACCTCAGTAGGACTGCAGTGTGTATCCTTTTCCTGAGCACACAGCAATCTAAGCCTGATTTGAACTTTCTAGGAATCTGTCAGTTTAACTGCCAGGTCCACAGCTGCTGTTGTTTTTGCTGCTGGACCTCATTGCAGCCATTAGGTGCTCTGTTATTCTTTGCCATCATGGCTCCCTCAGCAACTACACTTACACTTCCCCCCAACAGTCACACTTACACCCCCAAGCGGCCACACTTACACCCCCCAACCATACCTTTACCCCCCTCCCCCTTTCTGCTCTGCCTATCTCTCTACCAGTGGTATAACTAATTGTGACTGGACCCTGGTGCAAATAATGAATGGGGTTGAACCTTTAATTTCATTGGATTATCATTGGATGCAGCATTGGACGCCTAAAGCCTGAAAAAGCAGAGATAAATGGTGTTTTTTTTCTCTAAATGATGGCAAGTTAGCACAAATATGATAAATTAGGAGGAGCAACAATGATGGGCCCTCCTGACTTTTTAGGCCCCAGTGAGGTTGCACCCCCTGCACCATCTATAGTTATGCCCCTGCCTCCTATCCTTCTTCAGTACCTGGGATGCCAGTCCTGCTGGGTAACATCAGCTGCCACCCCCTTAGCAGCCATGTTTACATCCGACAATTCCCCCATGTATCATAAATACAACCATTGTCCGCCTGCAGCCATACTTACACCCCACATCCCTTGCCTTTGCCATATTTTAACCCCCTATCCCCCCAAGCAATCCTTACTGTTATTCCCACCCCCAGCCCACCATAATGTCATACCAACCCCTCAGCCAGCCATGCTGTAACACCCACCCCCAGCAAGCCATACTGTCACTCCCCCAGCCAGCCATACTACCACACCCAGCCCTCAGCCAGCCATACTGTCACACCCACACCCCAGCCAGCTATACTGTCACACCCCCCAGCCAGCCATACTACCACACCCACCCCCAGCAAGCCATACTGTCACTCCCCCAGCCAGCCATACTACCACACCCAGCCCTCAGCCAGCCATACTGTCACAGCCACCCCTCAGCCAGCCATGCTGTAACACCCACCCCCAGCAAGCCATACTGTAATACCCCCCAGCCAGCCATACTACCACACCCACCCCCCAGCCAGCTATACTGTCACAACTACCCCCCAGCCAGCTATACTGTCACACCCCCCAGTCAGCCATACTACCACACCCACCCCCCAGCCAGCTATACTGTCACAACTACCCCCCAGCCAGCTATACTGTCACACCCCCCAGCCAGCCAGCCATACTGCCACATCCAGCCCCAGCCAGCTATACTTTCAAACTGTCAATCAACCCTCTAGCCATTCAGCCATACTGTCACACTGTCAGACAACCCCCCCCCCCTGCAGCCAGCCATACTGTCAAACACACAGCCCAGCCACTCCCTGTATCGCGGATGGCAGACAGACGCAATTCGATCCCACCAAAACACCTCCCTTTCTCTTCATGTTCCCTCAGCAAAATCAGCACCTGTGAGAGAGAAAATGTTAATCTAAAATGGGTATTGGTCTGGTTAATACAGCAGCTTTTTGGGGCCTACTTGTGACCCAGGGGAACCCAGGCTGTCACACGGACCCCCCTATCCCCCTTTCAGTGGGTGTGCCTCTGGCCCTATCCCCAGAATATCTGCACAAATGTCCTGACTTTTTCTAAAATTAGTCAGACCTATTAATTCCAACAGAGACCTTCTGTCTCCCGCATGTGGAGAAGTCAATAACTCTATTCTATACTTCCTAGCAACAAATTTGCTTTGCTCTGCCTTAGTACACAACTACTGAACAATACTGAAATACAGATTTGTATTTATAAAACATTTTAAACAATGTATTTTCTTTTCTTAGATCAACTACTAACACCCATTAATTAGGAGGAATACAACACTTGAGGTGAGTACATTAACAGTTTGACTGCATCTTAATGGCCCACAACTGGGAGCCTGGCACACTTTCTTATCACCAAAAGATCTTAGATGACAAGTTCTGAAAGCGTGACCCCAAGCCAGCTCAGTTGTGTCTCAATTAACATTATTGTACTGGTAGTTGAGACATACTTGGGATAAGCATGTCTCTCCTCAAACAAAAGTATAATTTAAAAAAAGTAAAATAAAAAAACAAAAAACAAAAATAGGAGTTAAAAAGGCCAGATTCGGTGGGCCACTCTGCCCTTTTCTACTGTCAGTTGTCTTTTATGAGGTATTTGGTAAGAAAATTAATTTCCTTTTTGCAGGGGCGTAGCTAGTGGGTGCAGGGGGACACGTGCCCCGGGTGCAGAAGGTCAGGGGGACGCCAAAAGGGGGGCCTGAGCACAGGTGGGGGGCGCCATTTTGAATCTTTGCCCCTGGTGCCAGAAAGTCTAGCTATGCCTCTGCTTTGTGCTGCCTACTGTGGCATCATGGTTTCCAACATATTTGAGATCATTTACTAAAACAGCCATGCTTAGACTAGTGGTAAAAAAATATTTGGAAGGAACAATCTATTAGGAAAGGAACTTTTAATATACTTATTGGCTTTTGAAGAGAACACATTAGACGTTTATAAGAAAAAAAATCTAATTGAGTAAATTACTGCTTTTTTATAAAACGCTCAGGGAGGTTTCATTCAGCCCCTGTAGTCATGGAAATAGCATTGCAAAACATATTTCACAAGTATATTTATTGCTGAGGGAAAGCAATTATCTTATCAGTCCCTGGTGTGGTCTGATTTTCAAACGTCTACTTATTGACCACTCATACATTTACAGAGCGGATCTTATATGTGTTGATAATAGTTCTTTAAAGGGCTATTGCAAAGAAACATTTAAACCAGCAGATACATTTTGCTCCCATTACTAATTTTTGTTACATTGGATACAAAAGTCTTAAAGGAGCCACAGCACTAAACCCTGTTAGCTTGCAGGCCAGCCTATAATCTGTCTCTAAACTTGGTTAAAAACAGAGGACTCGGTCACACACATCTGCAGAAGTATGCTTAAGCTGCACCACTACGCCAAAGTGCCTCTGTGGGGTCTTTGACCCTTCCACCCCATGGCTTGCACTTGAGAGGTTTAGGGCAACCTCAGGTAAGCCTGCTCCCAATTTATCTATTGCACTGTATGTCCCAAATGGGCTCTCAGAGATTAGAGTTAGGACTGCACCCCACAGAGGCACTTTGGCGTAGTGGTGCAGCTTAAGCATATGTAGTGGCCCGCACTGAATGCTGCAACAGCTGCTTCACAGCTGAGGGTTTGTCATAGTTTCACCACAGTGATTGAGGTACATGTGCCATGCAATTGGAAGTATTGTCTCAAGTTTGCCCCTAGTGGTCACATAATTGTCATTACATGTTAGGCCTACGCCACATATTGTAAAGTGTTTATTTGTTCTTCCACCTGTCATTTAAGCTGATGCAGAATGAAGTCTATGACTCCTCTGTCGCCTGACCATGCCAACCAATGGCAGGGCAGAGGGAGCCAGTTTCCTCCAGCCAGCCCCTGTTGGTCTGAGGGGGAAAACCCTGGGGAGGGAGAGCAGCTCCAGCCTCTGAGCTGGCTGCATGTGTGTCCCAGCTTTCTCCAGAAAACCTACTTCAGGCTTAGGCCTATGCCAGCCTTATTCTCCTACTCATCTCCACCTGTAACCAGTCACCCAAGGATGTTCACAGGACAGTTCTACCTCAGTAGGATAACTTTATTGTGTAAGAAGCCTACTGTCCGGATCGTCTGGAATTGGAGGGTCACCCGCCAGCGACCAAAACTAGTCTAGCTCTCATGCTAGTAGTCCACGCGCCCCTATGCGGTCTCCGTGTACGAGAGCAGCTTCATGTTCAGTAATTCTCAAGTTAAGTAACTCAAGTCGTCTCTACCTGTGCCCTTGCGGTGGGAATCTCGATCTACAGGATCAGGTCTGTAAACTCTTCTAAAATCTTCTAACGTCATCCCCAGCTAGTATTACTATTCCCAACACCTTTACAGCCCTAAGGCTTCAGCATAGACTCTCTCACTCTGCATCAGTAACCACTAAAGTCCTGTTTAAAGTTACTAAAGTTACCCTGGTTGCATCCAGAGGAAAGGACATTTACTTGGACACTTGTTCCAGCAATAAAAGCAACGTTGTTTATCCGAACCCTGGCATTGCTTTCTTCAGTGGGTGCCTTGACTAGGATACAGCAGGAACTGCAATGGTTAACTAGACCTGGGGTCAAGACTACCAGCCACCAAACCCTCGAGCCATACACCGTGACAAGTGTACACCATAGGCTATCCCCAGGGGGTTACTCCACATACTTCTGCAGATGTGTGTGACCGAGTCCTCTGTTTTTAACCAAGTTTAGAGACAGATTATAGGCTGTCCTGCAAGCTCACAGGGTTGAGTGCTGTGGCTCCTTTAAGACTTTTGTATCCTAATTGCCCTGCTAACGTGCACCTCCCAGGTTAGTTATAAAATGGTCTGAGCGGCTGCCACCCCCCCCCCCCTTTGTTACTTTGGGTACAGACATCAAATATAACAGATAGTTCAGTAATTATAAACTATCTTTCATTGGTCTCCACACTTGAATTATATCTTTAAAAAATAATTTTGAAAAAATGATTTGCCAGGCTGGATTTTTTCTGTTTCAATAATTTATAGTAGACAATTAGTAGAAACGACATGGCACCAAAAGATAGAGACACACCATAGCATCACATATACATCCGTAACAACATTATTATTGTATTTCCAACTGAAAAAGAGACTTCTTGTTAAAGCCAAGCCATAATGATCACATGATCCCACTACATTCTAACATGGTGATTTCATAAGCATATGAAGAACAAGCAAAAGCTCAACCATTAAAGCTAGTGAACCTAGAACATATCAAGACAAAAAAAGGAGGAAGTATACCGTTGAGCCTCCATCCCCTGGACCACAATATAAAATTCCAAAAATGCACTTATAAAAAGAAAGAAAGACAAAGTAAAAATGAAAAGTATTTCTTGTCTTGATGGTTCTTGGCAGATGGTAACTCATTTTTGGGTCCTCTTCTCTAGCTTACTGTCAGCACAGTCTGAGGCCAAGTTCAAACTAGGGGCCCAGCTGCCACATTAAAGGTTATGGGGGCCTAAACAAAAAATGGCCCGTATATGTGTATAGGCACCCCCATTCCACCAATAACAATTTATTTAAATGCAGATTCAAAACTAGGGCAGAGAAAATTATTGGATATCCCTTGTACCCTGGTCAGTCTTTTTTCAATCTTCTGCCATCTGGGCATATATAGAGTCCCTAAGGCAAGGACTAACAGACTAAAAAAAGTATTTTTCCCTAGCCATACAAGAACTGAATACTTAAAGCCTAATTTATCTTTTTTGTGCTGGCGCTAGTTGATCATCTCTTGCAAGACGCTCTCAATGCCCAGCGAATGCAGAGCTGTCTGGAGACAGGCAGTACTCTGTGTTCGCTAGCTTCCAGCCACTTATCGAACGCTAGAGCAGGGCTGTTAAAAGCCAATGGCCTAGTGACCCCTAGGCTGGTTGGGACCACATAAAAATGCAAAAAATGCATACAAAAATAATTCCAAACAGCCAAGGAATTCCATGGCACATGCACCAGCCCCCCAAAAATTAATTAAAAAAAATATTGCAAAAGATTATAACCAACAGCCCACTGAAATGTGCTAGGTGAGCACCTGGTCTTATCTGGCACTGTAGGGAACTCAGCACTCATCCCATCCCGTTGATGATAGATGGGACACTACCTGGCACTATGAGAGGCGCTATGGATCTGACAGTCATCTAGCACTACATGACACTAGCACTTCTTAAATAAACCCCTTAACCTGCAGACATGTTCTGTCCTGTTCTTTGGTATGATTGCTAGGTATACCTAACCCATTTTATACCATTACAAGAATGGTGTACTTTGTAGAAAAACCCATGATTCCTAATACCTGTATTGGCCTCTCGCTTGCCAAAAAAAAAATCCTTATATGTATGCACATATGTGCTTGGAAATATAATGATTACTGATTATAAAGTCTGTTTAAAGTCACTTTAATTTTTAATGTAATGGCTGGGCCCTTAGTTTGAACTTCAGTTTCCAATATCATTAAAAATGGGCCCCCAAGTCATCCATTATGGGTTATGTGAGAGATCAGACATTGTGGTTGTATAGGGCCCACATTTTCCTAGTGGCAGCCCTGCTTGTGAGGGTACTGACAAATCCGCACACACCCTATTACAGGAACATATGATGAAGTACACAACATCTTCAGTGACCTCCCAGGTTAGAGTACGCAACACAATTCTTTCACCGCCCCAACATTGATTCCAACTTCTCACTAGTACATCAGCCCTCGCTCTCTGAGATTACAGTCACTCAAGTATTCTAAAACAGGGGTTGCCAACCCTTTTTTTACCCCAACCCTTTATTTATCAGGTACCACTTTTCAGCTTTCTAATGCTCTTGAATAGCACCTAAGTGGTAAGGATAGCTAATTCAAGTAGGGGGCCACCACGTCTTAAAGTGGACTGTCACCCAGGGGTGATCGGCCCGGGAATCTATAAGATTCCCGGGCCGATCACCTCCCTCACCGCGGGACATCCGAGATCGGGATGTCCCGCGGTGACGGACCCCCCCCAAAACCCCCGAAAAACTTACCTCATCGGCGGCGGCAGCGGCCGCCGGCGCCTCCCGCGCGCCCCTGCGCCGGCCGTTTGTGAATGGCCGGCGCGGGCGCGCGCACTGTCAGAGGGGCGCGCGGGAGGCGGCGGCGGACGCGCTGTCTTGTCCGCCGCTGTCACCCGCTTGTCCGTGGCTACGTGGGAGCGTGGTGTGGTGAGTTTTGGGGGCTTTCTGGGGGGTTTTACACAGCGGGGTAACTGGGGTGCCCCTCTGAAGTGGACCAAAACCCAGGATAGTCAAAATCCTGGGTGTTGGTCCACTTTAAGAAGGGCAATGACTGATTTACAGTAATTTATCCTCCACTAGACTAGTTACGTATGGGTTGTCTGTTACTGGAAAATGTATTACAAATACACAAACCAACCAATGAATGTGCATAAATTATAAATACGTTTCAGAACCTTTTGGAACAGTTTTGTGCTTTTGGAGCAAATCAGAGCTCGATCATTCTACAGCCTTAACAATTATTACCTGATAGGTTCTCAAGTACAACCAGTGGTACCGGTGGTTCCCTGGGCGTTTTTTTTACCAAGTACTACTTTACATGTCCCTATCATCCCAACTACCACCTGTGTACATGTGTGGGTTGTCAATGCATTAAACAGCTATTTAAAGGGTAATTCCACTTTTGGTGGCATTTTTAAAAGTTTCCAATCTAGTGTGCTAACATGATGGGCTCAAGGTGCCAAGTTTTTCTATTAGTTTTTTAGTTTTCTATGTTTTTGCTACTCCATGTTATTAAAGAAAACAGTTCTCCATAACAACAATGTGTTTACCTTAGAAACATACATCAAAGTGGTGTTCATTTCAGAAGCTTCCTCACTCTGGCTTTCTAATCATTTGATTGGCTGAGGCATACGCAACAAATTTAACCTCATCTGCATAAATTTAATCTCTTCAGATAGGGGGAATTAGTCTTGTGTTCAAGAAGCTAAAGGGTTACTAGCAGAGTTCTCGGGTGAAAAGGGTGATTGCTGCTGTTTTGTTTGGCCAAAGGAAGGAGGAAAAGGTACGATGAGACAAGAAGAGACAAAGTAAGCAGAAGTGGGAATAAGTGAACAGAGGTGGGTAGAGGTTGGTGAAGTGAGGTGGAAAATGGGGGAAGAGACCCCCATATGGAATACTGTGTACAGTTTTGGGCACCTGTGCTTACGAGGGACATATCAGAACTGGAGCGCGTTCAAAGGAGGGCAACAAAGTTAATAAACGGAGTGCGGGGACTAGAGTGCCCTGAAAGATTGTCCAAGTTAGGTTTATTTAGTTTAGAAAAAAGACGATTGAGGGATGATCTAATAACTATGTATAAATATATTAGGGGTCAATACAAAGATCTGTCCCACAATCTATTTATACCCCGGAGTGTAACCATAACCCGAAGGCATCCACTAAGGTTAGAGGAAAGGTGCTTTCTCCACCGACATAGGAGGGGATTCTTCTCTGTAAGAGCAGTGAGGCTATGGAACTCGCTGCCAGAGGAGGTAGTAATGATGGATACAGTAAAAACGTTCAAAAGTGGCCTTGATGCCTTCCTGGCATGTAATAACATTTCCAGCTATGGCTACTAGACCACTGGAAGGAGATAAAAAGGCTGAACTGGATAGACTAAAGTCTTTATTCAGCCTTACATACTATGTCACTATGTTACTATGAGAGGTTAGGTGAGCTGAGGTTAGGCAGAAATAAGTGTGCAGGGTCAGGTGGAAATAGAAATAGGTTACATCAGAGCGACAACCCAAAATAAAACAAAAGTTACTTCAGTGTTACAGCATCAGAATTTAGGCCCATTGTGTGTTTTGGAAATTTGAATGGCCCATGTTCTATCATGTAAATCACGGGTGAAATTACATGCCACCACTTACCAGGGCAGCATTTTCACTGTAACTATCTAAATAATAGACTAACACATACCTGAGTCTTAGCATTTTTACCAAACATTAATACACACCTGCCTCTTGAAAAAGCTGTGCATAATGCATTGAAGACCAAGTCCTACATCTTCTAACCAGACTACATAATACACTTAGAGGCCGATTCATTAATAGCGTCAGGTAGCGACAGTTGAGCGACTGTAGCAGTATTTTCACAGCGCCCGCTAGTAGTCGCTGTGCTTGGCCATTGTTCGGTTGTTGATAGCGACTGAGTCGGTGTGCAGTAATGTTGAATACGGGGTGACGAGTCGCTATTTTACAGGTTCCGCGATGTATGGGTGCGCATGATAGCGACTGGTCAGAGCGACCGGCTTCCACCATATTCATCAAAAAATGACGCTCAAAAAATTCTCGCGCTGTAAAATGCATGTTTAAACCCCAGAGCGCTGGCGGCGATGTGTTAAAAGTAGTTTTTTAACCCCCAAACCACCATATTTTTGGAAACCAAAAAAAAAATTTTTTTTTTACCTTAAAAAAATTATCTAACATAGCAGAAGTGGTCACAGAATTTTTCACATTTAAAAAAAACAAAAAAAAAAAACATTAATAATTAATTATGAATATTTAAAGATTATTCCATTGAAATGCATTGGAGAGCGCCAGGTAGCGAGAGGTCATACCTGCAAAGTCGGACGCTGACCAGATGTCCCACTTTGAGGCCCACTGGGCCCCCTGAAAACAACTAATTTTCCCACTTTGCTGTCATGGAGAAGACTGTCCCACCAACTGCAGAATGCCGGATGTCTGGGTGGTTTACGACTGCTCTGATTCTTCAGCTGAATGGTGGCAGTTGGCTTAATCACCAACATCTTTTATGGGCCAAATATTCCTGTAGCATGTGACTCGTAATTAAGCCACACCCAAAACCACACCTCTACCATGCCCATCACCCACAAACGTGTTTAAACTGTCCCACATTGAGGACCCCAAAAAATGGTCAGCTTTCTAATGGTGCTTGCTTGTGAGGCATTGGGGTTTTCCTACTTTAATGCAACAGGAGCAGGAATGTGTGAAAGGGCCCCAAAAGTGTCTGTACAGGCTTGATAGTAACCTTTGCCCTGATATATAGCCATGCAGTTCTCCAGGTAGGGAAGATAATAATGAATCAAGATACATTTCACAAGTGTATAAATAACAGTTCTCTCTGGAATATTCATTACAGTGTGGATATCCTGATGGAGAGAACTTTTTGAAACAAGAATATTAGGGTCGATTCATGGTCAATGCGCAAAAATGCTCAGGTGGAGTGCAAACTATTCCTCATTCCCACACCAAATGGCAAGCGCACGGGAAAAGTGCAAATTGCCTCTTCTTGTACCAATTTGCGCCTTCAGCAAAGAAAATCTGCTGTTTTGAAGCACAAAGGGCTCGGCCCCATGTGCATTTGATCCCCCATGTTTTACTCTTTCCTTTACTGTTTCTCCATAGCGTTTTGATCTCTCCAGCTTCTGTGTTTTTCTATATTTGAGAGTGACATTTTGGAGTGTATTCTCCGGAGAACCTGGAGAACCTGTGTTCTCCATTTTTTTTCATATTTTTTTTCATATTCTGATTCCAGTTAACCCTTAATATTCTTTAGCCCAATATTTTGTCCCAGATGTTCACTTTAACCCTCCCTCCCCTGTTTGGGTTGCATATTAATAATTTAGCTATAATTTTTTTTTTCGTTTTTGTTTTTGATAAACTTTCAGGCCCATCATCAGCATTTTTGTTGTTTGCACAACTTTTTTGTTGTTTTGACAACTTTTTATCATTTTTTTTCAAACAAAATCTAAAAAAAAGTTCTTCCTAAGAAGAACTTGTGGCTGACACTTTCATTGTTCAAAAACATGGCAGACGCTGGCAGCATGTGTTTTCAGAATGAAATAAGCATGTTACTCATTGGATTCAGCAGTTTCCTCCACCTATTTGCTGGAGGAAATTAATTCTTCAAGTTGCCACGTTTGTGCATGCTTTTCTGCCCTCTAAACATATCATAAATCAGGCCTCTGAGACAGTTTGGTGCGGCAAAATGGCGCTAGCGGCAAATTTCAGGCGCATATTGGCGCATTTGCGAACACGAGTGCACAAAGTGGCACAAAAACAAATGCGCATCCCATTTTGATGACCATGAATCACGTGGAAGCCCGAGTGCGATTTGGCGCTCAAAAAAAATTGCTCAAAATCATTCTCGCACGACCATGAATCAACCCTAATATATCATAATGGCCTGTATTTCTAATAGGTGGCTTAACTGATGGCTAATATGCTGCAGTCTGTAACTAGTGGTGCAGTGTTGTTAGTGATTCTCAGTGTGAAGGTTGTACGTTTATTGACAGTGATACACTTTTTTTAGCAGTCATAGGTACTATATAAAAAACATTAGGCTCCGTTCACCCTGAATCATTGTGACCAGATCGTGCTTGCAGTTCAAGCTCCCTGAAATCAGCAGTGTTCAGTGATTGGAAAGCACTTGCGATACCGATTTCACTCAATGGAGTGGAATCACTTTCCTTGCAGCCTTCAAAATTCTGCAGGCAAGGCTTTTTGGAGGTGGCTCCTCCCTGAATGTGACCATTGCCTAACATAGGTTACGTTTCAAAGGCTATTGCAGGGTGTTTGCCTTGAAAATGCGATTAGCCTGCAATCTCTTTTGTGTGATCTCTTTAAATGGCAGCTGAATGGCAGCTATGTGAATTTCACGTGGCTGGCATCTTTCTTGGTTTTAAAAAAGCTTACCTCGGCAGCAAGAACCCATTCCCTGCCCCTCCCACAGTTCTGACAGCTTGGCTGGCCGCCACAGGGAGGGGCCTTTTATAGGAGGAGTAAGATTACGTCTTCTCATTCCTCCAGTATAAAAGGCCGCTTCCGGCAGCCAGAATCCGGTAGTGATCGGTGGAGGTCGAGCACGAGAGCAGGGTACTCCGATCCCCTGCCCTTGGCTTCCACCGATCACTACTGGCTGTCAATGACGATGGGGAAATGATTGGCACTGTATAGGAACTAAAAATGTCTTTTAATGAATGATTTTTTTTCCTGTGTGTGTATGCTTTTACATTTAAAAAGGAACAACACACAGGAATTTCCCTTTGCCGTGTGCTGTTCCTCTGGGGGGGGGGGGGGGTTCCACTTACCTGCTTGACATTTCCAAGACACAGGCTCGGCCAAAACCGAGCACTGCTGCCAGTGGCTAGCTGAGCAAAGCCAAGTGCATTCCCTGCTCAGCTTCTAGCTGTGGCATGAAGCAGTGCCTTTTCTGCCTGTGGCATGCCTGGTGAGGTTGCTCACACTGCTAGAGGTAAGCGACGATGCACCACTGCACCGAGATGCAGCAAGGGCTCTGGAAGCAGGTGTGTGGAACAGCCTACCCAGGGGGTTTTACACAGCGGGGCATCCCAATTTTATATGCCCCAAGGAGTGGACCTTGGTGGAGCCTTTTAGACTCCAGGGCCTCCAAAGTTTCTATTTAACCCTTTGGGAACTGATAAGAGGTCCTTGAGACTGGCAAGAAGGGCTGGCAAGTCACCTATGGCAAGTCACCTATGACTTGCCATTAACCCCCGGGCCCGTTACCTGCCTCCCCAATGCCCAGGGGGGCAGAAGCGCCAGCAGCCTGTAAGGGTTATGCTGATTAGTAGCCTTCAGGGCTGGGGGGCGGCCTTACTGGCCTCTGTGCCCTGGTCTACAAGCCCCCATAGCTGGTGTATGGACTGGTTTTACTAGGAAGGAGGGACCTGCACTGTTTTAAAATACACTCCTTGATAGGGCACATAGTAGTTGTATTTCATTTGAAAAAGTCATGAAGCGCTCTTTTCAGTTAGGAGGGGTCTCCTGGGCAGGAAATGGGTTTCTACCAATACCTATGTGGTACTGTTGTAATCTGGAGGAATGGGACTTTCAAGTGCAATAAGGTTTTATTGATAAAATTCCAATATTATATTTTTTTTAAACATGACAAATCCCTAAAAATTCCTGCAAAAATCACAGTTAAACATAGTGCAAAATGGTGAAAATGGCCTGTCAACAGAGGGTGGCAACAGCTCGAGTAGCCTGCCATTTAAAAGGGTACCTATACGTATTGGGTATTGTTCTGTTCAGGGTACCTTGTGGTTTCAGATTTAGCTTGTTTATCTTGTTTGTATATTAATATTTTAGGAAAATGTGTTTTATTCAGTTTTTTTATACATTTTATTTTTTAGGAGACTGAGCGAATATATCTTGTTCATGGAGAGTATTTTAAATGTAAAGGGGTGTTTTTCTTTAAAAACTGCCAGGTGCGCATAGTTTCTAATGCGGTCTTTTCAGTTTGGGGTGTCTCCTGGGCAGGAAAGGGTGTCTGCTGATTCATATGTGGTAGCCGCAAGAAATGGGGCTTTTACATGCAATTATTGTCCTGAAAAACGATTTTTTTTATTTAAAAAAAAAAACTACAAAATGTAAAAAATTGCTGTTTTCTCACATATTTCAATAATTTTGAGAAAGCACTGAAAAAATTACAAACAGGAAGCTAGAACGCTGCTGAAAAAAAACAAGCTATAGTTTTTCTTGGAAATCCCTGGACATTCCTTCAAGAATCACAGTTAAACATATATAGAGCAAAATGGTAAACAATGACCTGGCAACAGAGGGCGACAACATCTCTAGGTAGGCATAAACATATACTTTGCGCTCTAAAATGGCAACAAGCATGCTATCTTCAGGTAATACTAATGTCCTAATATGTAGCCCTCTATTTCTATTCTATTTCCAGAAATTGTTCTGCATTGCAATGGGAGGGAGGGGGGAGGGGGAGGGAACAATTTTCAGAACATTCATAGAACTCACAGATCATTTACTGTCAACACTTAGGAATTCTATAAAAGAAACAGGTCAAGATTCGCTCCATGTGCTCAAAGATTTATAGTTAGTACTATTTAGTGCTAGTAAAGAAATAACTTTTTAGGAACAATTGGCGCTCAAACATAAAATGTTTGCAGTAAACCTTTCTTTCCCGGAAAAAAACACAGTTTGGGAAAATCAGAGTTGACAGATTTACATAGCATGAAGGGCATGGGGAATAAAAGTAAAAGTGGTCAAACTGTTATTGCATACTTGAACTAGTTCACATTTTATTGTTATATAATCTGTTTCCAGGGCAGGCATACTCGCTCTCCCCGATCGGTAGCCCAAAAACTCATCTTCGTTCCTTGTCCAACAGCACATGCACAAGCAGAGGCTGCATCCCCATTATCCCTTTAGCAGGATGCGTGCCCGTGCCAGGCATTTGTGAATGACCAGCGCTGGCACGCTGCCTGTTAGAGGGTAGCGGGAGATGCGTCCGCCAGTGCGCATGGATCCACCTGCATTAGATGAGCTCCTGGATGAAGGAGCTCCAGTGGATCTGAGCCCGCTGATTGGACGCCGCACATGCGTCGCAGGACTGGGAAGAGGTGAGTTTATTTGGGCGACCTGGGGGGTTTCACACAGTGGGGCACCGGGGGCAAGGACTAAAACCCAGGATAGTCAAAATCCTAGGTTTTGGTCCACTTTAAGTAACTAGATTTTTAGCTGACCTTGTTAATAAGTGGTGGAGACCCCCAGATGGTGGATGTGTCCCCTTTTATTCAGTCCTGACTGATTATTAATTTTTGGGGGTTGATCCGCACTCACTGTAAAGTATTTACCTGTATCGTTGTTTGCAATAGTTTACAGTTGTTTCCTTGCCTCCTTGATGGCTCCTATGATCTGTGCACATTGAATGTGGGTAACTGACATCCTCCCAAGCTGAATGAGTCTTTCATGGTAATACAGGTTGGGACCCCTGTCCTAGATTTGTTTTGTTAGTGTGTGGAAAACGTGTCAATCTCTTAATGTCAAAAATGTCACTTGGAGAACTTCTGAATTGGATGAACTTGATCAGTGTTTCCATAATTATTCCAAAAACACCCCAACATTAACTAAAACAAAACAATGTTAAAAACATAAAACAATAAATCTTTATTAAAGCACTTTAAAAACACTCATATCAATAACTAAAGAATACTCTATATGTGACTATATTTTTCATTATATACATATTGCATTTTTCCAACTAGTGCAAGATTCAACTGGGGGGGGGGGGGGGGCATTTTGGACTTAATGCTAACCAATGTAATAGACAAAGTAACAAAGACATGTGTCAGGGGGCATCTAATATTATTAATTTCCACTTAGCTGTCACTAAGGTGCCACAAAAAACACAGAACTTCAGAAAGGCAAAATGTGATCAGCTTAGAGTTCTCCAAAGCCACACTGACTGGGAAAATGTCCTCAAAAACAAAGCACAGATACTAAATGGGCTGAATGAGTCTTCCATGGTAATAAAGGTTGGGACCCCTGTCGTAGACTTTGTTTTAGTTAGTGTGTGGAAAATGTGTCAAGCTCCTTAATGTCAAAAATGTCACTTGCAGAACTTATGCATTAGAGGAACTTGATCAGTGTTTCCATAATTCTTCCCAAAACACCCCAACATTACCTAAAACAAAACAATGTTAAACACATAAAACAATAAATATTTATTAATACACATTAAAAACACCGAAATCGATAAATAAAGAATACTCTACATGTTATTATATTTTTCATTATATACATATTGCATTTTTCCAACAAGTGCAAGATTCAACTGGGGGAGGGGGCATCTTGGACTTAATGCTAACCAATGTAACAGACAAAGTAACAAAGATGTGGGTCAGGGGGCATCTAATATTATTATTTCCACTTAGCTGTCACTAAGGTGCCACAAAAAACACAGAACCTCAGAAAGGCAAAATGTGATCAGCTTAGAGATCTCCAAAGCCACACTGACTGGGAAAATGTCCTCAAAAACAAAGCCCAGATACTAAACGGGATTCTTTTAAATACATTCTTAATATGCAATGTTATAGATATATACCCTATGGGAATAAAAAGTTTAGAAACAAGAGTAAACCTATGTGGCTAAATGAAAGGGTAAAGCAAGAAGGCACCATGGAAGCGTTATAAAGCTATAGCTGGATATGGAAAGACTGATTGTCAAAGAGAGTAAAAATAATCCCAAAATCTTCTATAGCAATGTAAACTGTAAAATCTACAAACCTGAAAATGTTGCTGCCCTAAAAAGAAAGAAGAGGCCAAGGGGAATGCAGAGAAAGCCAATTTACTAAACTCCTTTGCTTCCATATTCACAGAAAAACATCACGTCAGGTGAAATTCAGAGAACAAAAAGATCACCTGTCTAACTAAAGAAAAAGTGCGGCACTGCTGTAAAAAAATTAAAACTTGACAAATCCTCGGGACCAGATCACATTTATCCCTGTATTTGAGGGAATTATATTATTTTTTATATTTAAAGATTCCACAGTGTCTGTGACTGTTCCACAGGATTGGCAAATTGCAAATGTAGTGCCAATATTCAAAAAGGGGTCTAAAGGATGTCCTGGGAACTGCAGACGCAAATTGCAAATGTAGTGCCAATATTCAAAAAGGGGTCTAAAGGATGTCCTGGGAACTGCAGACCAGTAAGTTTAACATCTGTAGTGAGTTTTAACATCTGTTTTGGCAAGCTGTTTGAAGGTTTTCTAGGAGAAGTTATTCTGGAGTATCTCAAGGGAAGTGACCTTATCACTCCTTATTAGAATGGATTTTGAAGAAATTGGTCCTACCAGACAAATCTGATCAGCTTTTTTGGAGAAGTAAGTGCAAGACGGGATCAGGGTGAGTCACTGGATTTCATATATCTTGACATTTCTAAAGCATTTTCTTACCATGCCACATAAAAGACTGGTCCAACAGACGAAAATGCTTGCACTGGAGGAAAACGTGTGTACATGGGTGAGTCATTGGCTTAAAGCCAAACAAAACCAACCAGCGGCCGGCCTGGAATCTAAAAGAGCTGGGTGAACTGGTGGGTTACACACAGAGGGGTATCCCAAATCTGGATCATTTTACTGCCCTGTAAGTCGCTGGTCAGACCCTATATGGAATATTGTGTACAGTTTTGGGCACCAGTGCTTAAAAAACACATACCAGAATGGGTTCAAATGTGGGCAACTAAATTTATAAATGGAATGAGGTAACTTGAGGAGTGAATGTCAGAATTAGGTTTGGAAAAGAGATGCATAAGGGATGATCTAATAACTATGTATTAATATATCCAAAAGATGTGTCCCTTCATCTATTTAAACCAAGGACTGCAGCTATAAAATGGGGCATCCACTAAGGCTGGAGAAAAGGCGCTTCTTGCACTGGCATAGAAGAGGATTCTTTACTGTAAGAGCAGTGAGCCTATATAATTCTCTGCCAGAGGAGGTAGTTATGAAGAATACACTAAAAAAATTTTGCCTTCTTTGCATGCAGTAACATTAACAGCTATGGTTACTAGACCACTAATAAACAGGCTGAACTGGATGGACTAGAGTGATTTTCAGCCTTACATACTATATTTGTTATATTTTACTTTACATTCTTACATTTTTTCATATGTTGTTTTCGTAGGTTACTAAGGCTTATTTGTTTTATGATGCAGTCCAATTTTGAGTGTGTGTGGGAGGGGTGGAGCGGTGGAAGAAGCCTTCCATTGGGTGCAGGGAATGTTTTAATAGATTATGAAATTGTAGTTTATGGTAAGGCATATAATCATATAATGGTTTCAAGTAGAGAATAACCACACGTATTCATGAAGAACTCCTGTAATGTGGGATTATGCTTGACAGTGATTACTGTTTAAGAAATTAAAACCTTGGGCAAAAACTATACTTACCTAGCCCTTCAGGCAATTTCCTCTTCAATATTTTGCAATAAATTATTATTCTCCTTACCTTCTAATTTTCTTTGTTAATCCTGCATGTCTGATTTCACAGAGGGTTCTAGCTACAGGACTAGCCATAGTCATGGTAGAATTTCGGGAACCCTCTTTGTTACTCACCTAGCTAGTGTGCTGGTTCATGATTGGTCCAGTTTATCTAACACCCCTGTTCATTTTTACTTTCCTCATTTTTTACAGTATTAATAACTGTAGTGTTTCAGTTTTTTTGCTCTCCTATGGATCAAAAAATAGGAACTCTTTCAGGCTGTGTTTGGCCTGTCATTTTTCAGCAAATATGTCAAAATAAGGCATAATAATCATCAAAACTGAATGACATACCAAAAACGTTGTGTTCAGTGTATATCTGCAGTAATTTATCAAGGAAAGTGTTGTATTTCTTAAGACATTTAGCTAGTCCCTTGGCTTTTCCAATTTAAAATTCTAAATTATATATTTTAAAATACTCTGAAATGTGTTAACATTAAAATCTTTAAGAAATATACATAAGTCCAGTTACTTTGATGTTACAAAAAAAAATACCATGACCCGTGTTGCTGAGAATCGTCACAGAAATAACACATAGCAATGTTTTTTTTTTGTTGTATTTTGGTACAATGTTAACATCATAAAAACATATACCCCTCTCTCTCTCTCTCTTTCTCTCTCTCTCTCTATATATATATATACACACACACACACACACACACACACACACACACACACACACACACATTCATATTCATTTTGATAGACATTTCAACTAAATTCACTACTGGACAAAGAAAACAGTTCTGTCCAAATATTCCACATATATCTCCAAATGTGTAAAATATCTGCCTTATTTATAAAAAAAACGGTACCTCATTGGTAAAACTGCTCGCAAAAAAATGCAGAGCCTGCAAGATCATTTTTTTCATTTTTGTTACATAAAATTGTATACACACAGTTCCAGCTGACCACTTGGAAGCAATTCAAACGTTACTGCTAGTATAATTGTTACAAAATATAGACTATGTACATACAGTACTTTTCATATTTTTTTATCTAGTAAAACAAATCAGCGATTTGCATGGGTTGTATTGTTTCCCATTCCAGTGTCTAAAACAAAGGCTTCTAAACGTGAAGGAAATTAACGGAACTTGAAAAAAAATCATACTTTAACTACCATTTAAAAAAATCAAGAAATATTCTGAAAAAGCTAATAAATAACAGAATATAATTGGACAAATATATGAATTGCAGTGGAGGAAAGTTGTGCATGACAAGTATTTACGGTATCAAGTCATATGTAAGCTTCTAAACAAACATAAACCCGTTTCACTAAAAAAATAATTTCTTAATACAACACTTTATTTCATACTCGTATACAACAATAGGTTTGTTTTCCTATTACATTAATCCTGGGGTAAGTATACAGCGACTGTGATACATATCCATGTGGAGAAAAATGGAGATGTTTGATGAGATGTTTAATATTGCCGAAATGCTGAAACCACTGATAGTATCATCCCCGCATGTACAGTGAGTCCTATGAGCTTCCTATACAGGGACACCGAACTGCCTCATCCTGGTCTGTCCCCCATAAATCACCTCCACAAGAGCTATAGCTAATCATACAACAGGAGCAGTGTACAAAGGGTTACACGTGTGTACTGTGCCCGATGTTGGGACAATCAGTAACTCACCTGCCCCAAATGTCAAATCCAGGTACTAGGACACCGGTGCACACTGCTGCTGATACATAGTGATACTCATCTATAATATATATATCTATAATATATGACAATATGAAGAAAAATAACGCTGCTGTTCTGGATTTCTAAGAGTAATCATATTAAAATGGTACATTTAAATAACAGGTTCGTGTATTTATATTTAATGTACTAGGCATAACTGTTTAAATTAATTAATCAACCTGTGTACTGATATGTAATCAGGTAATGTTCGGTGTAGAGTCTCTCATCCTCTCTCGCCTGTGTAAGAAATATATACATTGTTCATACAAACTGTATAGTACTGTGTAAGATACACACACACACACACACACACACACACACACACACACACACACACACTTTTATTTTAACACTAGAGTTTCCAGCATCACAAAGCAATTAGCTCTCAGCAACATAAAATGCAAATAAAACTTTGCACATACAAAGTAATAAGGAGTAAAACTGAATTATTGTTAAGCTTTTTTTGCTTTTGTTTTGCATCATTGTTATTATTTTGTAACTGGTAGCATTACCTCTTATTGCATAAAACTTTATACATTTCTGGTACATAAATTATTTTGGGTGAGTATTACATCGCCTGATTTCTGATTGGGTTGGCCTAGGAACTGGTCATTTCGATAATAAATTGACCGATACGGGAAGGACACCGACTTCAAATCCGTTTATCCAGCCCATCTTCTCGTTTTGTGCCCACACGGGGTTGCCAACTTACCGGCAGAAGTGCAAGCTTAGAGTATATATATATATATATATATATATATATATATATATATTATTGCTTAAAAATATTACTAAAATCAGCACAGTAATAATAAAAAAGAATTCTGTCAGTTTAATTGCAACTATTTTTACATAAACATGCATTTATTTCACAGGATTGTATGATGCCAATTTTAAGCCTAAGATTCCTATATATTGCATTAGCTGTTATTCGCTATGAAAAATCTTTCATAACATTGTTATTATGGTAAACGTAATAATATTATCTATTACAACTGTAAAAACAACTTAAAAATAAGTACCAAAGTATTCAGTTCTAATTCAGACATATATTTGCAAAAAAACATACATCCGCAACAACAAGGCAACACATATAAACAAGTAATACATACATACAACACACATATACACATAAAACATAACACTTATAGACAACCGTGCGTTTTGGCTGCACAGATATATCATTTTAGGCTCATTATTCCGAATTGTATTAAATGTAGTATTAGTAAATACCGTAAAGTATGCTGTAAACATACTATGCTGGAACCCCCACAAATACACTTTTTTTTTATTCCTATACATCACAAGCTGTAACTTTCAAGAGAAGGGCAAACCACCAATGAAATGTACTTTGTATTTTACCAACATATTATTATGATTAGTAATAACTACTAGTACTAAAAATAATAATTTTCATTATTTTTGCGCTGTACAAGGTGGAGAGTACAATAGGGTAAGGAAGAAATATACTTTTAATACACAGATATGACAAAGATCTTTATTTCAAATATTACTTTATTTGTTGTACGGGTTTTAATGTACACCCAGGATAGTATAAAAAAACTAATAATAACAATAATAATTTTCTATTATTCCGTGCTACAAAGATTTATCGAGGCAAGATTCATATTTTGTGTATTATCTTTATTTTAAATATTATATAACTTAATTTTTTTGTGCGGGTTTTAATGTTCAACCTGGATAATAATAATAATTCCTTAAAATGCAAGCTCTCAGGGTCTGTCCTTGAGAGTTTGCATTCTACATAATTATTATTATTATTATTATTAAAAATAACAATAATTTCCAGGGTGAATATTAAAACTAGTACAAAAATAAAGATATATAATATTTAAAATAAAGATAAATCTGTAGTATGGCAAAGGCAGCTTTTTATGGCAAGGGGGGATCCTACTTACACTTGCATGCATTGCTTGCTAGTGCAAAATGATGACAGAAATGGAGTGTTAGCTCTTGGTTATCATTTTTACCATGCAAAAATGATCTGATGCCTATGAGATAAGTACCTGTATTGATCACAATAACAACTATTATTAGTAATAATCACTATATTTATGCAAATAAATATTTCCAAATGTGAATGATGCATGTGTAAATTTACAGAATACAATCTATTGTGAAACGTTTGCATTAACTTAACTCATATGATCACAGCATGCTATATATAATGCTATAGAATCCTGTTATGGATGCGGCTGTGTGTGCAGGGGGGAGGGGTGCAGTGTCCCCCTGGCCATTGCTATCATTCTGTATGCTGGATGGACCATGTGCTGTACTCTTGCGCCCCCATCAGTGCCTGGCGATGGGCAGGCATGACAGGTGACAAGCCTCATCCTCAGGGACAGGTAAGTGATATTGCGTTATTGCCTTCTATTTACAAAGAAATCATTTCCAAACTGAGCTGGAAACGCGGTGAGCAGAGCTATTAATGCAAGATTTTGTTGACTCTCAATAAATTAATTGTCCCCCAGTCTGGCTCTGTAGGGATCTGTATAAGGAGATGACAGAGAAGCTGACATGTACCCGGCATGGCGACAGGAGACTTTCCTCGTAGAAAATATACATTATGTGGTGTTATGGAGGCAGGGACGCTGAAAATAGCCAGATTTAATGACAGGGCGTCCAGGAAGCAGGTGACATGTAATGGGGACAGGGGAAAGGTATATATATATATACACAGGTGCAGATTTTGTCCTGTCCTGTTTACACAAACAATTCCCCATACTTACTAAGACTATAGACTAGTAAAGACCATTGGACTTTGGAGTGTGCAGGCTGTGTGCACACACAGGGCACCATCCCAACCTTTTGGAGAAATCCACTTTTTCCAACATTTCTCCTTCTCTCACTTTATTCTTTCTCGTGTTTTCTCTAGCTTCAGCATTTCCCATTTTCCTCTTTTTATTTCCGTATTGCCTTCCCCGTCTAAATCGTCTAAATCTCTCTCTCCTTTTTCTGTATGATCCCTCCATCTTTCACTCTTTCCATGTGCCCCTTTTTATCTATTTTCCCCACACACCCCTAGCACATTGTCCTTCCCTTCTTCTACTTTCCACATTCCTTCCATTTCTCTTTTTCTCTTTTTCTCTCACACACACCACATCCTTTATATTTCCCTCTATTTGCACAGCCTTCCTTTTTACTCCAACTCTCCCTAATTTATTCCACATCTCTCTGTCCCTCTTTTCCACCGTACACCATTTCACATACCGACTTCTCCCCTACCTTTTTATGGTTTATTTATATCTATCTATCTATCTATCTATATATCTTTCTTTCTTTCTTTCTTTCTTTCTTTCTTCTCTCTCTATGTTTTCCCATGTTTCCTCCATCTTTCTTTCTCTTTCTTTCTTTCTCTCTCTCTCTCAAGTTACTCCCCTCTTCTTCTTGTTTCACCTTCTTTATGCAGCCAATGGGATGCTCAAATGTGTGTGAGCATGAATGCAAACATAAATGTTAACCAAATGCTAAATAATGGACCCCAATCCTCCCTGGCAACTTTGTGGGGGGTGGGGGTTGGGTCCACAGGCACGCTAAACTAACTTAACCTGCCTCCCATGCCATCAGTAATCCCGGCATTGGAGTGATAGTCTGACAGAGTCCCATCCAACAGAGGTTAGGAAACAGCTGCACATACCTATGGCAGTTACACCACCTACTATAGGAGCCATGCAGCACTACAGTATGCTGATACATCCTGGTTCACAGTCGGATGGAGTCCTTGTCCTGGATCCTACCTGGCACAGCTGTCAGGGTTTAGATATGCATCAAAAAAGTACCTACACCCTCCCTAATATATTGTTTACTCCACGCACCACCTCCTACTTTCCCCAGCTCTGCAGTGAGCAATACTTACCTCTTTTGGGATGGGTCTCTCTATCTGATGGGAGGACTGGAAGACACAGCACATTGTCAGTGGCCAGAAGCTGCACCAGAGGGGGGTTTATTTGCAGAAGGGGTTCTTGGCCTGCAATGACATCACTTGGGTGTCAGTCCACTTAAATACTAAGGAAATTTAAACAAAACCCGTATCATGATAATGTAGTGATTTAAAAAGTTTATAAGAATTATAAGAATTCTTCATTTTTTAAAGACTTAAAAAAGGAAGCCAGACAACAGGTAAAATGTTCACCTTTTCATGTGTCAACAGTAGCTGGATGGTACATTGTTTGCTCCATTTAGGTCTCTGTAGCGGGCATACACATGGGTTTTGCACATGCTGCTCACGATTGTCCAACAGTGGTCACATGGGATGCACTAGCAGTGCAGACTGGGTGAGTCATTTTGCCTGAACCTTTTGAACATCCCAAAACAGGATTTCCCCCGTGTTGGAGTTGTAGGTGATAATTTTCCTGGAGGTCCACTTTAAAGCCAACCTCCAGCTAGAGTTCTTTTTGCTGTCTGTTCATTAAAAGAGAAGATGCCATGCACTTGACTAAATCTCCCCGATTAGAAGCTCATGCACAGGCATGTTTAATAATTCAGTGTACAGCAACCTCCAGTATGATATTTATTAAAGTGTGGAGAGCTCCCTGAATGAGACACCAAGCTTGCTGAATACAATGGCATACTAGCCCATGTCAGGGAGCTTGCTATAATTAATTCCCTTCTCTTATGGTCCATTAAGAAGAAAGGCGACACCAAGAGGCTATTTCAATGCAGTAGGAGATAAAGATTTGCCTTGTTGTTTCTCTGCTTCGTCGGAGGATACGGATCACAGAAATAGCTGAAAATAATTATAAATAACATGAGACGCCTAAAATCTTTGTGCAGCTGTGTATTTTCCTATTTTTTATGGTATAGTTTTAAAGTCTCTGTCCAGTCATCATAACATAAATGCTATTTATCCTGCGTAGATGATTGTTCCTAGTCTGGTCAATTTAAAAGATAAGAGGTGGAGACAAAAGGTAGGTCACAAGTAATAGCCTGATAGCGTGGAGCCTGATTCATTACTAATGCCAGGTATTGCCAGATGAGCGTCTGTATAGCGGCACTTAGAGCGACCGCTAGTAGACGCTGTAAGCGGGTATCAGGCGCTGTAACAGTGCTCCTCAGTCTCTGTAGTAACCTGGCTGTCATTGATGAATGTGATGTGTGTTGGGCGCTCTAACACCTAGTACAGCTCTGCAGCGAGCGAAAGGTAGCGCCAGCTCAGTGCAACCGACTCTCGGCGCTCCACACTATAGTTATCACACAGCGTTGGCGCTCTAAAGATGGGCGCTGTAGCCAGATGCTGTGTGAGCAGAGCCTATTTTTGATTACTTATCCACCAGTAACAAAGCTAAAACCCACGGAATGACATTGGTTTAACACTGGGACAATAACACTTTAGTGCCAGACCTGTAATGACAATTCTGCATAAAAATTTAAAAAGTCCCAAAAATGTATAAAAGTGTTTGTTTGCAGCCAGGAGAGGTCATACAATAATTTGAGCAAAAAAACACACTATTTATACACAACTAATGAAGCCCCATTGACAGGTACTACATGGCGCTCCTGACCCTAGAGTGCCGGCGTTATACTCTGAGCCGCCTGGATTAATACATGTGACGCTACATGGCACTGTTAGAAGCGCTCACCAGATTCGCTTTCTTAAATGTGGTTTTGCGTACAGTGTGCAGTGTTCACCAGACGCTGCCTGCCGCTACAAGGCACTACCTGGCGCTATCCCTTCTTAAATTACCCCCTTAGTATTATGGTGAATGATCTGATGTAGTTCGGCCGTCTGTTATTTAGGCTAAATGATAGGCTCGTTTGAATAGGTTTTAAGGGCACCCTTAAAGCGAAACTAAACCCACCACCGGCCACCTTGAAATCTAAAAGATTCCAGGTACAGCTGTTGGCTTTCCGCCAGGGAATCCCAGTAATCCCAGTAATCACTTACCCTTCCCCAGGTAACTGATTGGCTGCACGACTGCGCATGTGCAGTAGGAATGAGGAAGAGGTGAATTGTTATGACATTTTTGGGGGGTTTCATACAGTGGGGCATTGCAATTTGGGATGCCCTGAGGGAACGGAACAAACCCCGGTAAAGTCAAATTCCCAGGATTTTGATGATTGATTTTATAGGGGAGTGCATTCCAGAGTAATGTGGAGGAGCATGCGAAGTACTGAATCAATTGAGATTCACTGTCATGCAGAGCGGAAGACAGGGATGCACCCATGAATTTTATCAGTGAGGAGGGGGATCTGATTGTTGTAGTGGCAAAAATGGGGTGTGGCTTCTGCAATCCTAGCTGCAGAAGTGGTGAACATAGGGGTGGGGACTGCTATTCTTTGACTGCTGCTCCCCCTTGGTACATGCTGTAGTCACTGCCTGGCAGCTTAAAGTGGACCAGAACCCACCCTGGAGTCTATAAGACTCCAGAACAGGCATACTTGCTCCTCCTGGGGCACTCTGATCAGGATGAAAAAACCCCCGGGCCGCCCGAAAACTCACCTTCGTTCCCGGTCCAACAGTGCATGCGTGAGCAGCGCCCGCATCCCCACATTTCTGAATGGCCAGCATGAGCACGCACCCTGCTAGAGTGTAGCGGGGCATAGTGCTGCTCGTATTAGACAAGCTCCTGGACAAAGGGGCTCACACGGATCCGAGCGTGCTGATTGGACGAGCAGCCGTGCATGCGTCATGGGACCAGGAAGGGGTAAGTTCATTCAGGCAACCTGAGGGGTTATACACAGTGGGGCATTCCTGATCGGGGTGCCCTGGGGGCAAGGACCAAAACCCAGGGTAGTAAAAATCCTGGGTTTTGGTCCACTTTAATGCCACTAAGCATCTCCTAATGCAGACAGCGGCCAAGCTGCTCTCAAGGTTGAATGCCTGATTGGCAAAAGCTTCACCAAGGATGGATGTAGATTGGTTGCTCCCCTGAAATATTAGAGGTCCACTTTAGGTTTTGGTCCACTTTAATGCCACTAAGCATCTCCTAATGCAGACAGCGGCCAAGCTGCTCTCAAGGTTGAATGCCTGATTGGCAAAAGCTTCACCAAGGATGGATGTAGATTGGTTGCTCCCCTGAAATATATATATATATATATATATATATCGCAGAGGGTACAGGTCCTGAGTCTGGCCTATGTGGCAAGGCCTAACTAGACCTCAATTACAATACACAATAAAGTGAAAAGGTACAAAAGATAATTATATACAGCCTGATTTACTATTTAATTTGACAGTGCACCCTTCTCACCAGCGCAGGGCTCACCTGAGTGCGCTCCATGATGCTGGTTCCCAGCGCACCCCAGTGTAAATTCCCCTCAGTATAGTGTAGCTAACTAGTAGCAAACTACCTTTTTAACATTGTTGCTACATAGGCTACACCTACATTTGCAACAAATATTTATTCTTATTCTGGCAGCTAGAGTACCCAGGTGCACATAGGACATACACTTACAAGGCTAAGATTGACTTTTTGTCATGAAGCTGACAAAGGGCCTGATTTATCAAGCACTTCTGCCGGACAATGCCATATCAATGCAAATTAGAGTAGTGCAAAATATGATTTATACTTTTTTCAGTTGTTTTAGTAAATGTTTTAGTCAATGCTTTTCTTGTAGTGCAGCAACATGCGCCAGTGTAAACAAAATATTATAAATTATATTTTGCACTAAAACAAAACAATTAAAATACTGCGCTTAAAAATATATAGACAAGTGATCAGTCTTTTCAGCAGTCCTTAATAGAAAGCGGGTGCTCAACGTACAAAGCTCCTCAATTCCCAGAGCGTCCACCAAAAATGTCACTCAAAAGGCACAGAGCTCCCTTGAAGCCACGCACTGAAAGCAGGCAAATCCCATGGTGCATGCACACAAAGTCTAGTGCACAGGAAACCTCCACCAGAGTGTCAGGCCTCTTACCAGCTCTCCAATGGTTCGCACAGTCCAAAATCACATTGGTTTGTTTCTCTTCATCATAATCATCCAGATCAAGCTCCAGCATCCAAAAGTGCTTGCACGCCGATTGGTCAGACATTTTGGTCTTGAATTAACTGGAGCCAGCATGGGAACTTGTCTGCAGTCCATGAAATGGATGAAATGCCGGTCAGCACCTAGAAGCAAACACCTTCCTCTGACATGCACTACTCTTAATTTTCACTGATGTGGCACTGTCTGGCAGAAGTGCTTAAAGTGGACCAACACCCAGGATTTTGACTATCCTGGGTCTTGGTCCACTTCGATCGGGGTGCCCCGCTGTGTGAAACCCCCCCGATCACCCGAAAAACTCACCTCTCCCCGCTCCCAGTGCCGACGGACAAGCAATCTGACAGTCCCGGACAAGCGGCTCCTCCGCCGCCGCCTCCCGCGCATTCCTCTTGACGCGCGCGAGCCCATTCACAGACGGCCGGCGCGGGTGCGCGCACGCCTAGAGGGGCGCGAGGGAGGCGTCGGCAGAAGATAAGGTAAGGGGGTTTGGGGTGTTTGGGGGGGTTTCACCCCGCGGGACATCCCGATCTCGGATGTCCCGCGGGGAGGGAGGTGATCGGCCCGGGAATCTTATAGATTCCCGGGCCGATCACCCGTGGGTGTTGGGCCCCTTTAATAAATCCGAGATAAAGTGTGCCTGCTTGTACACAAGCAGGGCTCTCAATTCCCATTCTATCTTATGGGAATTGAGAGCCCTGCACCAGTAAACACCAGCACACTGTAAGCTGATGCTTTGGTAAATGTCTCCACCACTTGCCCTGCAAAAGGGGCCTCCACCAACCTTTGGGCTATGGTCTGGTCCAGAGGCTTTTCAGTCTTTTGTCTGACGGGCCAGCATCAAAGTAATGGGTGGCAGTGGGGCCCCCCACGCCTGGGCAAGCCTTTTTTTTGTTTTTGCAAACCTGCAGTCAAAGCCACCACAGGCCGGGACGGAGAGTCTAGAGCAGCAAAGCTACAGTGATGGGTGCAGAGCTGTCACTGCACATAAGCCACCAAGCACAGCCGCTGGCAGCTCAATGCTGGGAACTGTTTTCTGCTGGACCAGCTGGGCAACTACACCCCCCGCCCAGAATGGCAAAGCAGGAGGTCCCGAGCAGCACGCACCCTCACAAGGGTGGCACAAGGGATTCCATCTGACATTTCAGTAAGTAGGCTGGTGCCAGACAACCACCAATCAGTTATTTGGACTATTATTTTAAAGGAAAAAAAACTATATCTGGGGCCTCCACCAGATTTTGTGCCCAGGGGCCTCCACCACACTTAATCCGGCCCTGACTACTGGCCCACTATAAAGTGAACCAAGACCTTGTTGATTCCCTATCTCTGGGGCAGATCTCTCTTTCTGTATCTTCATGTATCATCCTCTCTATCCCTCTCAACACATCTCTTCCAGTTTACTTTTTTTGCTTTCTCTTCAGCTTCCCCTCTTTTTTCACATTTCTCCATCTTTATTTCCCCCATTTACTTACCTCACATTTTCCTTTTCTATTTTCTCTCTGTTCCAACTTTCTTTCTCACTCTCTTTTTCATGTTCTATTCATCTCTCTCCTGTCTCCTTTAACGTGTTCTGTCTCTTTCATTCTCCAGGTTGCCTCCACCTCACTTTCTATCTTCCATGTTCCCTCTGTTTTCAGTTTCTCTATCTCTTCCTCAATTTTTACCTTCCCCTATTCTCCCTTTTCAACAACACCTTACTATCTCTCTTTTTTTAATTCTCTCCTTCTTTCTCTCTTTTTTCCACATTCCTTCTTTCTCTGTCTTTTCCATGTTCCGTTTTCCCTCTCTTGCTTTCAAAACCCCTTTTCTCTGTCCATCTCTCTTGTGTTTTTCCTGTTTAGCTTTATTCCCTATTTATTTCACTCTCTTATTTTCCACATGCCCCAATTATCTTTTTTTCACATTTGCTCTTTCTCTTTACCCACATGTTCTTTACCACTACTTCATTTTTTTCCTGTACTTTATGTACTTTCTTTTTCTGTATTACTCCTTTATTCCTTCCTCTCCTTTCCTTGCCAGATCCATCTTTCTGTCTCTCCTTTTCTGTGTTTACTCTATCTTTCTCTGTTTTCTACATTCCCACCATCTCTTTCCTTGTAAATGAGTAAGGTGTGTGTTTGAGGGGCACTATCGCAAAATCTTCCACAGGTTAAAGTTACCACTTTCAAAGTAGGGCTTAAACCAGTCTGTGGGTGATGGGTGTGGTGGGTTGAGTAACAAATATTCACATCATTCTAAGTTACTTGTGTGTAAGTAGCTGTAGCTTGGTCATATGCTTGTTGGATCTTCCGGCCTTCAGCATACCTTTTCTTTTTTTCTTATTCCTGTTTTTATTTCTCTTTGTGTCATTTCTTTCTTTCCTTCTTTCTTTCTTTCTTTTACATTCCTTCGTTTCTGTCTTTCACATTCCTTCTTTTCTTTCTTTCTTTCTGACTTTCTTTTTCTTTCTGTCTTTCCTTCTTTCTTTCTTATTGTGCCATTTCTTCTCCTCTTTCTTTCTTCCTGTGCAATTTCTTCTCTTCTTTCTTTCTTCCTGTGCCATTTCCTCCTCTTTCTTTCTCTTTCTTTCTTTCTTTCTTTCTTTCTTTCTTTCTTTGCTTCCTTCTATCTTTCTTCTTATGCTATTTCTTCTCTTCTTTCATTCTTTCTCATTCCTTCTTTTTTTTCTTTTTGTCATTCCTTCTTATCTTTGTTATTCCTTTCTTTCTTTCTGTGGTATTTCTTCTTTTCACTCTTTGGCATTCATCTTTCCGTCATTCCTTTTTCTTTCTTTCTTTCTTACTTGGCACCTGTTGGCACTAGGGGCAATATCCACCCTACCTGCAGCTTTGCCGCTATGTGTGTCACCACTCACCACACAATATAAAGGAGCCTGCTGAGACTCTGTCGCCCAAGGGCTCACATAAACCAGGAGCCAGCCCTGTCTCATTGTCTCTTTTCCTGGGTGTTTGTACACTATATACAGTGGTCCAGTACAGGTACCTTCCTCACCTGTACTGTAATACGGTGACCATGATGCTAATGACCATAGTAATGGAAAATAATGGATAACACATTTTTTTTAATTATGAGGCATTTCAATTACATGCTCCACGTCTATAAGAAAACTCTGGCTTAGACTCAGTTTCACATGTATAATGTAAGTGCACATTCCTATTAATAATTGATATGTTTTATTAATAATTATAGCAAAAATCTGGACCAGTAAGCGTACTATAAAATGTGTAGCTGAGTAACACCTGCTGATGTACATGTGTAGCGGGCGCAGCATCTATTTATGCTGCTGAGCTCACACCAGCTGTTTCGGTGGCAATTTTGGCTTCCTGTCGCTCTGGCTTCTCCTAGGCATTTGAGTTCTTTATTTTGCATGTCTATCATAGCAGATGTCAGTGTAACCTGCATGCACTTTCCAAGGGAAAAATACATTTGTTTAGCTTACAAGCCTAAAATAACACAGTGGTGCAAGCAGGGGCAGACTGGCCATACCGAGCACAGGGAGAATTCCCAATGGGCTGCACTGATTTGTGGCCAACTGGGCTGAAATCTTACCCAGAGCCTGGGTCCTCTTCTAACAACCCTGCCTCCCAAGTCTCCCCCCCATACCTGGCCCCTTTATACCCCCAAGACTTATGTTTTGCCTCTGCAATACTTAAAGCCCACACAATATGGTTTTGGGGGAGCCTAGAATAATGCATCTGCCCCAAAAATAGTAAAGGTTCAGTACCATCTATTTAAGAGGGACCATTTTCACACCTGCATTTGATTTACCCCTATAGCCTTATCTGTTAAACATGCAGGTAGACAGTCTGGAAAGTGTCTCAGCAGCACATGGGCTGAGCTTGGTGAGTCAATTCACGGGCTGATGTTTGTCCACCCCTGGGTTCAAGAGAGGCTTTTGGTTATAGCCTTCTGCATTGAAAAATTGTGTCATATTAAAAATCCATTTAAACTTGCTATATTGTGAGAAGAGGAGCTACTTTTACATCCCAAATGAAAAAAACAAATCCCACCACGCTTGCAGTTTTCTTCTGGTTAGAATTAAATTAATGGGAGACAGGTTTTTGAATGTACTATTCCACTTTTCCAGTGGTGATCTGCTCCATTCCAATGCCTGGCTCCTGAGCCTACCTGTGGGAAACAGCAGCAAAAACCACCTGAAAGATCTGCCTATAGCAATGCATCATGGGTGGAATCAGGAGAATTGCAGTGGCAATAAGCTGTTATTTCAGCATAAGGTGGAGTTGAGCAGATCTCCCTGTAAAAGCTGAACATTCAAAATCTTTTTGAAGAATTTGGCTGGAATTCTTTTGATACAGGATGTATAAGTAGCCCCTCCTCCTGCTATTTAGCATTTTTTATATGGACAATTTTATATAGACAATTTTCTATTATTGGATCACGTTTTAGGGATGACGCTTTTGACTATCCTGGATTTTGTTGCAAGCCCCGGGGGTATTATGAGGATGCCCCACTGTGTGAAACCCCTCAGATGGCCCATAAAAATTCACCTTTCCCTGGCTCATGTCCAATCAGAGCTGTTTTCTGTGCATATGTAATGCTCGGCAAACAGCTCTGTTTACAGAGCCCCAGTGTAGCCGACACCCTGGGTGACTATGGGATGCCCCCACAAAGGAAAAGGATCCATGTAGAGAAGGGATAGGGGGCCTCCAGCTTGGAGGCAGTCCATGTCGGGGGTTACACTGAAGGCTGTTACTTAGGGGGTTATTCATGAAGGTCTAGCGCCAGGTAGTGCCTTGTAGCGGCAGGCAGCGTCTGGTGAATGCCGGGCGTTGTAGGCAAAACCACATGTATGAAGGCGATTCTGGTGAGCGACTCTAGCGTCATGTAGCATCCGATTCATCATTACAGGTGGCTCAGCCTATAGTGCTTGTGCTCTAGCTTTTCAGAGCGCCAGGTGTTGCCTGTCGCTACCTGTCGCTCTCCCATACATTTCAATGGACTTTCTTTTTCTTCTGTTTAAATAGTGTTTTTTTGTTTTTTTTTCTCTTTTCCCTCAAATTATTGTGTTACCTCTCCTGGCCTAGAAAAAGTCATTTTTGAAAACTTTTTTGAATTTTTGTTTCTTTATGCAGAATTGTCATTACAGGTCTAGCACAAAAGTTTTAATGTCAGAGTGTTACAACAATGTCATTCCATGTGTTTTCGCTTTGTTACAGGTGTATATGTGTTCAAAAACAGACTTTAATCTCACAGCGTCTGGCTCTCTATGCTATAGCGACCAGATCCAGAGCGCCGACGCTGTGTGTGTGTCATTTTTTGGTGTGGTGTGGAGCGCGGAGTGCCGATTGCAATGAGCTGGCGCTACCTTTCGCTTCCTGCAGCGCTGTACTGGTGTTAGAATGCCCAACATAATCACATTCGTCAATGCCGGACAGGTTACTACAGAGGCTGAAGCGCTCAGTTACAGCGCCCGATACCCGCTTACAGCATCTACTAGCGGTCGCTCTAAGCGCCGCATTACAGACGCTCATCTGCCAATGCCTGGCGCTAGTAATGAATCAGCCTCCACCTCGGGTTTCCCCCAACATGCAGCTGTCAAAGGCAGACAAAAAGTGATGCAGAGACCACATGACCAAATAGATTCTTTTCGGGCAAGCACCCTTTTAATGGCAGTTCAGAACACAGTTCAGGCAGGGGTCCCCGACACTTTCCTGAACACTCACCTTTGAAGGAATGGGCCCCATCCAAGCGGGCTCAGGTGGGCAGTGCTATGGGGAGCTCCCTCAGCTCCCCCTCCACAAGGAAGATGAAGACAATGCCCCCTTATGGGCACTACCTCCATCCTTCTTCAACTGCACAGGGACTCCCCCTAGAGGGCCAAGCATAGTAAGCCATGATCCATGTCAGCCTCCTTCCTCACAGCCCCAACACGCACATCTACACAGCTCTTCTACTGCCACTGGACTAAACCAGCACTAGCCTCCCTTTTATAGGCCCAGCTGCCAAACCATATTGAGGGGTGGGACCTGATTACCCTAACCTACAAGCTCCACCCCTAGAGGCAGGAAGTCTATTAATCCTTGAAGTTCCTGTCCCTAGCACAGCTCAGTAACCCCAAATCCTAGGCTACTACAAAAATTAACTCTTAGAGAGGTTGTGGCTAATCCGCAACCCCTTCTACACTCGTAGTGCGTGAGCCATCTAAATGGCTGAGGGGAGCGCGCTCACAGCCTGAAGGTGCAAGAATGTGGCTGACAGATGTTGACATCGCCAAGGGCGCCAGGAAAAAAGTGAGTGTTTCGGTGCCCCGTGATTGGATGTGATTAACACCCCTGGTTTAATGTGTTCAGAAAAAAGAATGATGACCAGCCACCATAGGTAAATCTGATGCTTATCCAGGAGGTTGTAAACAAGCAAGTGAAAAGGAAGACAAATATATTGTTAGTTCCATTATGCCGCTGTCTGCCTTCCGAGTGATAAGGATGTAGCAAGCTTTTAAGGCCTTGTCTTATTTAGGCCACGGCACATGTCTGCATTAGGCTGGACACAGTCGAGTTACATGGTGAATCACTGCTTCATGCAGGATAATGTCCCGCACACGTGACTTGGACCTGTTCCAGAAACATGTTCCTTACTGGGCTGGTCACTTACCAAGTGTCAACCACGTGAGAATTTATGAGACACAAGGCCCATACACATCTGGATCCACTGTCAGACATCAGTGTTGCATGCGTGCTGCTCCCCAGCAATGCTGTCATCTGGCTGAACGCTTGCTGGGATAAAATACTGACGCTGTGAGGAACCATTTCCTTTTCTCTGTATTTTTTACAATCGGTCCCTCTGTGCACAATGCAGGGCCAACTGCCATCCTCTTTAGGTTAGTTCTTTAAAACCAGGTCTCCCCTGGTACATGGTACCATCAGAAAAAGAAAATATCACAGCTCACCTCTTTGCATTGAAGGGCATGTACTTAAACTCACCTTACCTCCACCAGTGGCGGAATGGGGCCAACAATCAGCCTGGGATTTTACCGGCCCTGGCCAGCCTGGGACATTCCCACTTAGGCCTCTCAATATTTCCTGTACTGTTAACAAGTAAGCACAAGACTGAGGCTCATCGGCACAAGTGGATGTGGCCACTCTTTATCCAATGGTTCTGAATCTTTATTCAGGGTATGTTATGGGTATGAGTATACAATTGTTTTCCCTGGTTATGGGGGTACAGTGGGGTGAGAGACAGGGAATTAGGGGAGACTAGGGAGGCAGAGAGGGAATGAGAGTTTAAGAAGTAGCAGCCCAACCAACCTCAAAGCAGTGAAGCCTACTGGGAGTTCTTCCAGGTCTTCCTATGGCCGGTCCGTCCCCGGCCCTCCTGTCAGTGTTTTATACCATACAAATGGCTTGCTTGGAAACATGTTGGCAGCAGCTGGCATTTCTTCATCTGCCCTGATCAAGCCATGCACCATTTTATAGAGGACATCGCACTACTCATGCTTAGTCATACTATGTGAGAAATTTATCTGGCCGCACCAAGTCAGCAGCTCCACCCAGATATATAAAAAAAAAAAAAAAATTCCAAGTCCAGCCGCACTCTTACCCTCTATGTTGTGTGGGTGCACGGTTCGCGGAGACACCGCAGATACCAGTTTTGTTCGTAAAGAACCAGCACTCCATTAGTAGTCCATTCAAAAAGTTATATTGTAGCTCAAATAATACAGCAGTGAAAGCAAGTCGACGTTTCGGGGTGCACTGTGGCCCCCTTCATCAGGACCCACCGCGTGTACAAGAGAAGAACAGATTGCCATCCATAGATTACATTAAATAGTGTTACAGGCCAATCAAATTGGCCAATCAAACAGGCCAATCACCCAGATATATAACACTAGGGTACAGCGAGCTCTTCCAGAACTCTGGAGTGTTAAAGTGGACCAACACTCAGGGGGGATCGGCCCGGGAATCTATAAGATTCCCGGGCCGATCAGATCCCTCCCCGCGGGGCATCCGAAATCGGGATGTCCCGCAGGGTGAAACCCCCCAGGAAGCCCACAATCCTACCTTCTCCCCGTTCCAGCGGCGCATGCGCGTCCGCCACCGCCGCCTCCCGCGCGTCCCTCTAGCAGGGCGTTTCCCGCGCCGGCGCTCTGCTTGTCCGCCACTGCCTCTCGCTTGTCCACCGGTGGGGATTGGCTGCAGCGATCACGTGGGAGCGGGGAGAGGTGAGTTTTCGGGGCTTTCTGGGGGGGTTTCACACAGCGGGGCACCCTCGATCGGGCTGCCCCACCGAAGTGGACCAAAACCCAGGATAGTCAGAATCCTGGGTGTTGGTCCACTTTAAAATAAAAAAAACTAAAATAAAAAAATCGGCAAAAGACTAACAATCTTCCTAGCACACTCTGTCCTAGAGAGGAAACACAAAGAACTGAGGTAGGGAGGAAGAGGTGGGGCTTTTAAACTCTTTTCAGTTTGTGTTTCTTCCCATGGGGTGGAGTTTAATCTCTCTGTATGGCCATACTGTACTATCATTCTAAGTATGATTTGGAAAATTAGGGGTTTCACACTGTGAAACATTCTAACATCAGGACTCCCCCTTTTGTTAAAAATCTAAATCCTGTGTAATCTTTGCGGTGACAGGGGTGAGGGTCACAAAAAGCATTAGACGCATACTGCTCGTGGGTGCACTGTTACACACAAGGAAATTGATACCGGTGGTTTTGTTGGCCGGAAAGATTGCCATTGCAGCATCAAGGATGAAGGTGGACATAAAGGTTTATTTACTGACCGCTAAAGTCAACTGGATCATGATTAATGAACAGTTATTAAAGGAGCACTATTGCGAAAAATGGCCCAGTAATAAAAATCCATATAAATATGCTGGATGGCGGGAAGAGGGGTCAATTATACACCCAGCATCAAGTAATATCTAGCCAGGCTTGTGTTTTTTATTTTGATGGAAGGTAAGAGGAAATCACAGGTGACAGGTTCTGTCACCCCTCATAAACTAAACCTGTCACCCCTGGATTTTATTCCAACCAGGAGAAGAAAGCCAAAAGCTTGGTGGGGGTTTTATTCAGTTTGTGTGTATGAGTGACCCCTCCTCTCATTAACCAAGGTGTTTATATGGATTTTTAATATACAATTTCCTGATAGTGCTCCTTTAAGTCAAAGTCAAAGACAAATTTAGGGAGATCTGAGAACTGTGTGCGAAATATACAGGAATATCATGGTAAGAGGGGTTGGGAGGGGGGTATGGACCGGACGGGGGGTTTCTATACTCTATATACTTTCTATACTCTTTCTATACTCTATATACTTGTATGATGTTTCTTCTTTTTAATTTCACTTATTATTTATTTTCTTCTATGCTCACGCCTCAAGTTTTTATAGCGTTTGTGAAGTATGTGGGACTGGACCAGAACCTTTCAAGAACCTCTGGTCCACGTGCATGTAGTGTTTATAAGGCTGATCTCAGGATGGCTATTCATGATTACACGGACATGAAGGCAGATATCAAAAAATGTTTACTTGTAAGCGACACTAATGTGATGATGCAAATTAGAATGTCTTGGGATGTGTTTGTATGGAACATCTTTATTCAATAAAAATCTATTGAAATTAAAAAAATGAAAATCCCCTGTCATAGGACAGTTCTATATATGAGGGGCACAGTAAATCAGGGGGCCCTAAAGTCTATAAGACTCCAAGGCCGCCTGATTTCTTCTCCCGCAGGCATCCTTAATCAGTGTTTAAAATCCCCCGGATCCCCAATGAAACGTACCTCCTTACGCTATACCTATACAGGCATTTGTAAATTGCTGGCATGGGCACACCCCCTGCTAGAGGCTAGCAGGGCTGCAGCAGTCACCGGCTCAGCCCTTAGTCGTTCTTAGCTAAATGGAGCCGAGCACACTGGATTGGGATGCCCAGGGGCAAGACCCTAGACCCAGGATAGTCATAATCCTGGTGTTTGGTCTACTTTAACTTCTGTTTAGAGATTTTTTAAAGATAGAGTCTGAACTAACTTAAACAAGTTAAGATATTTATTTGTAATGCTCAATTATACATTTTATAATGAGTCAAGTCTGCTAAACAAATATGGGGGGGGGTAAATGGGGTCCAAAGTATACCAAAGTTTGTACTTAGTACGATTACATAGAATACTGTACATTTCATATAGGTAAATTGCATAAATAGCATATAAAGGTGAATTGCATAGAAGTAGTAGTAGGTAGGTGGTTGTAGGTATAGTCCAACTCACAGCTGGTTATTTCCCAGTAGGAGGGGGCGTCAGTCTTGATGTGTTTCGCCTTTAGGCTTCATCAGGAATACTAGGATAGAAAGGTGAAATACTGTACAGGGAGGCACATAAGTAAGGTAAGTCTAGGTCTAAGTCTGGATGACTCTTCTAGTGTGAAATTTTGTAGCAGTGCTGACACTAAAGCAATATCATTTACTGGGATAATTCCCATATTAGGATTAGGAGGGGGATTTTAGATCACCATTTGATTTAAAATATTTATTTCTTATTTTTGCCCTCTAATCCATGTGTGCATCTTATGGCCAGGTGCGCCTTATGGAGCGAAAAATACAATATATATATTTATTTTGTGAGAATTAAGATACTATACTGGGCCAGGAACAGTACAGCAGGGCTGGTGTGTCCCAAAAAGTCCTAGGCCATTTTTTTAACCTCTGTCCGCCCCTGGTTGGGGTTTGTCTGCATATATGTGTGTGTGTGTGGGGGGGGGGGGGCTTGGCTGCATGTTGTTACTACGGCAGAGGTCTGTAAGGCCCAGGTCCAGAATACTGGTTACTGATTAGCCTCAGCAGCTCATTACACAAGGCCATACAGCCAGAAAGAGCCACCTACTGGTGGCAAATAGCAAGCAGAAACACCAAAGTAGTCAAAGAGCTAACATAATAAAATTAATGGGGCCCAGGACAGCACCTTGTGGTACCATACTTGAAACTTGCCTCTCTTCTGAATGCTCACAGATTATTATAGAACTGCAAAAACAAAATAAGCAAGTTTTGACGTTTTGGGAATGTACTAGTTACAACACAGACACTGAAACAATAAAACAAATACAGCTGGCACTTTGGAAAAGTGAGTTAGTCTCACGGAACGCGTGGGGAAAGGACACCAGGATTACAGCAGGGGCATCATGGATTAACACTAACATGGTGATTTCATTCTATGTCTTTCGCTCTCTTGTGCACTTTAAAGAAATTCTCTTTTTGGATTTTGTGGTTAAAATTAGCACATTAAATAAGCACTTTAGGTATGCACTAGCACTTTTTATTATACATGTTGAATCAATTGGATTAATTGTATTTATTATGCAATATTGGTATGTTTTTGGCATTTTTTCCTGTGTATGTGTTTCACTTACTTTGATGTCCCTGCGGAAAGAAAGAGTTTTTAGATTATTGTGAGTCATTTTTAATATTAATAAATTGTGAATATTACTTAGATGAATAGTTTGGGATTTTCTTTGGGTTGGTGGTGCTGACTTGGATTGCTTTTTGTGGCTATTGGGGCCACATTCTTTTGATTTGTAAATTGCTTGGTCAATAGGGCATCCCATTCTGGCACACCATTTCCATTTCTTTTAAGTATTCTTGGGTGGTGCAAGGTCAATTTCCTTTTGCTGTAATAAAACAAATACAAATATAAATATTAAGATGTAGTTTATTGGCAATCTACTACAATGGGTTAAAACACCATAAACTTTAGAGAGACATATAGCATTAAAAACCATGTAATAACATTTTTTATTTTCTGGGGATGGGTGCACCAACATAATGTAGGCTATAGAAGGTGGCCATAAGTTAAATGACAAGTGGTCACTCTGTTGGAAGAAAGAAGTGAGCTGTGCAGTTGCAGTTATGACGGGCTCATTATATGGTGTAAATTTTACAGCCATATAGTCTACAGACCAACTTTATGATCCTGGGTGACCCGGCTCCACACAAGCAAGTCTATTCACACTAAGGAAGTGATGTCATTTCCTACATTTTTCCCTGGTCCTTCAGGATATGGAGGTCTGACTGACACTGACATTACTACCATGTAGAGGTCAATAAAAGCTCCCGCAAGTAGATACAACAAACCTATATCATCGTCTTCACTGCTCATCCTATTCACAACAAGCCTGCCCTTAGGGTTATGTCACACAGGCAGCTTTGATACCGTAATGTAATTTTATTTTTAATGATTGTCATCTTTGTAGCGATGGGTTTGTCTTATGGTTTTATTTTTAGTATAGGGTAGCTGATATGTATCAGCAGGGCCGCCACTAGGCATTTTGGAGCCCCATACAGCCACAATATCTTCCCCTCCTCGCCCCCCCCCCCTTGTTTAAGATGTTCCCTATAGAAGGGTTTAACCTCCTGGTTTTGCTCCTCTCACAAACTCCCTACCTCTATCAGGACCTCTGTCCTGCTCCCTACTTCACCCCCTATTTCCACCCTTGTTTCGTGCTGCACCCTCATCTCTGCCCTACTTTATGCTGCACCCCCATCTCTGCCCTACTTTATGCTGCATCCCCATCTCCACGGTGCTACATGCTGCACTCCCATCTCTGCTCTGTTCCTGCTGACACCCATCCCCATCCTGCTGCACCTCTATCTCTGTCCTGCTCCCTGTCCCCCCATCTCCTCTGCCCTACTTTCACATGGGCCCCATTAGGAGTCCTGATGGTGGGCCCCCGAGAAAGCCCTTAGGGTTCCCGGCAGTGTAATAGAAAAGAAGGAAGGAACAAAGGAAAGAAGAAATAAGAAAATATAAAGGAAGGAAGGAAAATTAGAAAGGGAATGGGAAAAAAAGGGTGGATAAAGGAAGCAAGGTAAAGGAAAAAGGGGGAAGGAAGGGAAATAAAGGGAGAAGGAATGGAAAACAGAAAGTGGGAAGCAATGAAGGAAAAGAGAAAGAGGGTGGGAATGAAGAAAGATATCTAGCATGGGAGGAAAGGGGGAAACAAGTAAATGAAAAAGAGGGAGGAGCATAGGAAAGATGGAAAGAAGGAAAGATGGAGGGAGGTAAAGAAAGAGTAAGGAAAAAGGCAGGAAGAAAGAAAAAAAATAAGGCAAGGAAGGAGGAAGGAAGCAGAGAAATGAAGGGGGGATGAAGGGAATGATAAAGCGAGGTCCAGAGGAAGAAATGTAGAAAGAGAGGAAATAGGGAAGCAAGGAAGGGAAAAAGAAAAAGGGATGAGTGAGGTACGGAAAAGGGAGGAGGAGAGGAAAGAACAGGAGGGAATGAAGGAGCCGTTGAAAGAATGTAGAGAGAAGGGGCAGGAGGAAGGAGTTGGGTCACCAGATGTGGCAGCAGGCAGGATAGTGGACTCACTAACTCATGGGAGTGGATGAGACCATTGCTGACAACAGACTCACTGCACAGAAAAGGGAATCTTCGCCAGGCTGGTTTCCCTTTCTCAGGTCTGTACACTATTCCCCGGGGGGTGCACCAGTAGAGGTACCAGGGGAACAGAAGCGACTCCATCAAGGGCAACAATCTCCACTTGCATACTCCTAGAAATGCTGCCACATGCCATTGCATACCTGCTGTTCAACCCTGGCCCCATCTACTATTGTATTCAGATAAAGTGACCTGGGGTGTAACTACAGGGGGTGCAGGGGTTGTGACTGCATTGAGTCCATTAGGTCCCAATGCTCCTCATTGGGAGCACATTTTATTTAAATTCTTTATTTAGATGTTTTCAATTTTCAAATACAAACATTACAGACATAAAAAACACTAATACAGTCCAGTGTGAGAGATACACGTGTTACAAAAACATATTGCAGCATTTTCAGAAGATCTCGTAAGCATGACAAGCATATTAATTATGTCCTTCCCCCCATTAGCGTAGTGGAGGCCTCCTTTACACATGTATTCTCCCACCCCATTAAGCTAGGGGACATTCAGGGAGCCAAAGCAGTCAGGCAGGCCGCCCCTTATCCCCAATAAAAGGGGGGGACTCCCACTACCTCCCCCCGACCGGCCAACAGAACTTCATCTCGAGCGCTGGTATAGGGTGGGGTCAAACGATAAGGTGGACCGGTTCTAGAGCTGGGGATCCTTGGGGTTTCAACTTCCCCTAAGAACTTCCAGGGGTAGTCCGGATTGTAGCATTATCACAGTCTGGACAAATAGAACAGAACAACACACGGATAAGTTTTTCCCTTGAGAAAGGATACACAAAGAAAACAAAAAGGGAGAGGAGAGAAGGGAAAGGAGAGGGGAGGAAGGGAAGAGCCAGCACATCACCAGAGCACGGATCACAGGTCCAGGAGGGGGAGCAGCAGGACAGAAGCGGGACCACCGTGCCCAGAGACGCTCGAGGACATCTCAGGTGTTTGGCGACAGCGGGGGAAGATCGCAGAGTCTTTGTATAAGTACCAAGGAGTCCATTCCATCCGGCATTTTTCCTCTCTATCCTGTACAGTTGCGGTCAGTTCTTTCATCTCCCTGATCCTGTTAACTTCCTGAATCCAGTCTCCCACTGTGGGCGTGGATTCCGTCTTCCAGAGTCTAGGGATCAGGATTTTTGCCGCATTGATCAAGTGTCGAAGTATTGACTTTTTATAATTTGGGATACTGCACGAGGAATAGTGAAGCAACATAAGGGCCAGGCAACATGGGATCTGTGAACCGGTAACTTCTCCCATAATTCTGGTAACACTGTTCCAAAACGGTTTAATCTTCGAACAGGTCCTGAAAATGTGGAAGAGAGATCCCTCTTCCATTGTACATCTCCAGCAGTTGGGCGAGGCATCTTGGTAGAAAGAAGCTAACTTTTTGGGGGTATAATACCATCTTGACAATTATTTACAATTGGTTTCCTGTACATGGACAGAAATAGATGATTTATGGGATAAAGTATATATTTTCTCCCATTCCTCATCCGTGAACGTCCTGTCCAGGTCTTTCTCCCATTCCCTACGGAAGGGGGGGGTCTGGTTCCTTTCCCCCTTCCAGTAGTTGATAGATCTGTGAGACCACTCCTCTCTCAGGGTCCTTTCTGGTGACCAAGTCCTCGAAGCCTGTAAGAGTACGCCCGATAGCTGACTTAGATCCCGTTTTCTGTAGAAAGTGCTGAAAAAGTAATAGCCGCCAGGGATCAAGATGATGGTTGTTCCATGTGTTTCTGAGTTCCTCCATAGAGCACCACTCTCCATTTCTTCTGCGAACTATCCCCAAGCTCTCCCATCCTCCCCGGGACCGGGAGCCCATCCCCACTGGTAGGTAGGGGTTGTCGGTCACCGGGATCAGTGGCGACGGCCAGGGGGGTATTTCCTCTCCCCTCCGCACCCTGTCCCAGACCCTTAAGGTCTCTCTGACAGTCGGGGTATTATTGTATTTCTTACTCCAGTCTCTTGACATCCATGGGGCTTCTTTCAGAGGGGTTGTTACCTCGCTGCCCTCAATCTCGACCCACTTCTTCTTCCCTCTGTTCTTAGTCCAATCTATAATCCTCTGCAGGTGAGCCGCTTGCCAATATCTCAGCAAGTTCGGAACCGCCAGCCCACCTCTGTGTTTGACACGCTGCAACAGAGAGAATCTCACCCTCTGTCTCTTGTCTCCCCAAACAAATTTTATAAGTATGGAGTACAGCGTCCTAAAGTAGCTCATTGGGATATGGCACGGGAGGGTCTGGAACAGGTAAGGAATCCTAGGCAAAATTGTCATTTTTAGTACATTCACTCATCCTATCCAAGAGAGTATAAGGTTTCTCCAGTCCAAGAGGTCTCCCTTAATCCTATGTAGTATCGGCTGAAAATTGTATTTGAATACATCTTCGATGTCCCTGGGTATCTTAGTACCCAGATAAGTCAGGGTAGGAGATGTCCATCGGAACGGGAAGGAGGCTTTAATGGTCAGTACAGTTGCGCTGGGTAGGCCCATATCAAGCGCTTCTGACTTATCGAAATTAATTTTGAAATTGGAGAGCTTACCAAATTTCTCAAATTCTTTCATCGACACTGGGAGTCCAACTAACGGGTTTGATATGAAGAATAAAAGGTCATCCGCATAAGCTGATATTTTATGTTCTATTCCCTTTACTCTGCTTCCTCGGACATCCACGTTCTCTCTAACGTGTCTCATGAAGTGCTCCACCACTAGCACGAAAATGAAGGGCGACAGGGGGCAACCCTGCCTTGTACCATTAGAGATCCGGAAAGGTGGGGACAGGACTCCATTAACCTTCACTTTAGCTTGTGGTTTTAGAGTAGACTGTTGTTATGAATTTGATTGCTCTCTCTTGGAGACCTATATGTCTCAGAACCTCAAAAGCGAAGTCCCAGTCTATGCGATCAAACGCCTTCTCAGCATCAGTGGATAGCAGCATTATTGGGGCGTTATCGCTCCGTGATCGGTGAACGAGGTTCAGGGTCCCAATTGTATTATCCCTCGCTTCCCTTCCCGGGATAAAACCGCACTGGTCCTCATTAATCAAATCAGGCAAAAATCCAGCTAGGCGGTTCGCTATGATTTTAGTAAACAATTTGAGATCTATATTAAGGAGGGATATGGGCCGATAGCTTTTGCAGCTTAAAGGGTCCTTGCCCGGCTTATGGATCACTGTGATGTGTGCCTCCAGTATCTCTGCCGCTAAGAGTTTTCTTCCGCTGCAATGCTGTTAAAGGCTCGGAGAAAACGCCCACCCAGCACAGCCAAGAATTCCTTATAATAGGCGATCGTCACGCCATCCGGTCCCGGGGACCTTCCATTCGGAGTGGCCTTTACTGCCTGCCTCAATTCTTCCTCTGAGATTGGTTCCTCCAATTGTGCTACTGCTTCTTCACTCAGTTTAGGCATCTCTGATTTCTCAATATATTGTCTCTTCCTGGCTATATCCAACTTGGAGTCTCCCGCCCCCTGTGGGCGAAGGTTGTAAAGTGTATGGTAATATTCCTGGAACACTTTCGCTATGTCCGTGGTGTTGTGCCATTTCTGCTGTTGAACGTCCACAATTGAGGCTATAAAGTTAAGGGATTGCCGCTTTCTCAGGGCTCTGGCGAGTAGCGTACCGCTTTTGTTTCCCCACTCATAGTAAAAACATTTGCATCTCTTTATGGAGAACGCAGCTTTCTGTAAGAATAAATAGTTCAGTTCTAATTCTGTTCTAATTCTATTCTGTCTAAGGAGTTGGTCTCGTTTTGCAGTATTAGCCCTTTTTAGTCTGGACGCATGCTGGATAAGAACTCCTCTTATCACTGCCTTATGGGCTTCCCAGACCATCATGGGAGCTATTTCGTCTGAACAGTACTCAGAGAGGGCGGCTTGTACCGCTTGCCTCGTCACCGGATCTTTTAGGAGGGTCTCGTTCAGCCGCCAAGTCCAGGCGTCTTTCCTTTCTTCCAGAGTAGATAAAACTATCCCTGCTGGTCCATGGTCAGATAGGGACGCCACCCCTATAGTGGGGTTTAGCACTCTTGGTAACAAACAATGGGATATGAAGATATAGTACAGTCTCGTATACGTTGAATGAGTCGTCGAGAAATGCGTATAATCTCAGCCTGTAGGATTAAAGATCCTCCAGACATCGCATAACTGCATCTTATGGAGAGCTTGTCTCACTTTCCTCAATCCCCTATAAGGAATGGAGGACTTACCTGAATAGGAGTCGATAAGCGGTCTAAGGTGATGTTTAAGTCCCCCCCAGAAGAATATTCCCTTCCTGGAAGTCTCCTAACTTGGAGAGGAACTCTACAAGAAAGTCCACCTGGCCGCTATTAGGAGCATATTCAGACGCCAGGGTAAATAATTCTCCTCTGATCGTCCCTTTGACCATGATATACCTCCCTTCTTTGTCTCTGGAGGACTCTAGGCACTGGAATGGGACATCCCTGGACAGCAAAATCGCTACCCCTTTAGACTTGGAAGTTAGGGAGACTTAGAAGTGGGAGAGGAGCTCATGTATGACTGCGGGAAGTGCCTGGGAGATAGTCTTGGAGAGGCTACTCCTTTGAAGTGAGTCTCCTGAAGGAGAACGATTTGTGCCTTCATCCGCTTTAGTACCGTCATCACCGCGGATCATTTCTCTGGGATATTAAGTCCTCTGCAATTAAGGTACACCATTCTCATCCCTGAACCCCATGAGTCCCGGGAACTCCCGTCCGCCAGCCCCCCCATGGACGCAGAGTCCATAGATCGTGCAGGCAAAAGCAAGAGACCCCCTGTTGCAGGGTCAGAGAGATTAAGTGATAGAGGGAAAAATCTTAGAGTAGCAAGGATAAGAAAGAGGGTGGGGTTAGGGGGGAGGGGAGAGGATATGCTAAAAGAAGAACACCAAACAATAAACACAAACGAAAACCCGGAAATAGCCCTTTAACGGGCTTCTTGAAAAATATCTATAAACCACCCTAAGAATAGGGGGTAAAACCCCACACTTCCCGGACTCTGGAGCTCTAGGGGGAAAGTGGAGGCCAAGTGAAGAAGAACTAAATTATTCAAAGGATCTCTAAAGTTCCTCCTAGCACTGCCGGCTCCCTCAAGTCCCCTTGTATGTATATATTAACTGATAGGCAGCAGCAATTAGGCATCTAGGTGCATAATAGTGTATTCAAAAAAGGAAAAAGAAAGAAAAAAAAAGAACGACCAACGGATCATCAAAGCATATCAAGAACGCATGAAATCAAAACCAATTAAATGTAACTTGTGACATGTAACATCTCTAGAGGGACCCCATCTCACGACCTTCTTTGGATCTCGGAACGGCACTCCCAGGGCCAACCCCCCTCCTGCTCTCACCCATTCGATGGCCCGATGGGCCACCCCCGAGGGGCACCCCTCCCCCACCACCCATGCCATCCGGTCTTATTTACTCCACTCTCTCTCGGGTAGGAGAACAGGAATCCTGTTAGCCAAGTGGGCCGACCGTCGGAACTGGGGGGTAGGGCCCCAGGAGACCAAGCCACCCCATGGGGGGGACGCCAACAGCCAGCCCAATCGCCAAGAATATGGTCATCATGTAGTGGGTCAGGGGACCTAAGCAACAACATGGAGGGCAGACGCATCAGTGGGTATCAATCTCCCATCCCCGCTCCAGAGAAACCCTACCTCCCATGCAACCGGTTCCCCAGGAGCCCGAACGGGGTCCCCCAAGTATACATTGAAATCCGTGTCTCCCGCGGAAGGTGGAGTCGCGCCCAGCAACCGGGCCATAACTCACACCTCTCTGGAGCCTCCAGTAGGTCAGGGGACCCAGTCCTCCCCACGGGGGGCAGGCGCATCCGTAGATGTCAATAACCCCTCCCCAACACCTAAGGGATCCCATCACCCAAAATGTAGATTCCCCCGGAGCTCAGGCGGGGTCACCCACGCACCCACAGTGGTTCATATCTCCCGCGGAGGACGAGAGTGTGCCCAACAACCAGAACCGCCACTCGCCCTCCCAACAAGAGAGGCCGCCCCCGTCCGCCCAACCGTGGGCAGCAGGGCGACGATCCGACATCCAAGGTCCACTCTCTAGCTCGTCCCGCGCACTCCACGGGGGAAGGGAACCCCAGAGAGCAACCGCAGCGGCAGGGCAATCTAAGCTCCTCCTGGAAGCGTCGATCCCCCCCGTCCCGCTCAGAACTGGGGGAAGGGGCCGAAAAGCAGGACGTCTCGATCCCACTGCAAGACCCATAACAGTAGCAACTTATCAGCGAAATTCAACAATCATAACATCAAACAACATATGAGAATAAGAAATATGAAAATCTCAAATTGGTTATAAAAAACGAACATAACGTAATCTAGGTGTGACTTCGTAAATTACATAGGGTCGTCCCGGTATAAAGGTCGTCACTCCGCCTCCATTGGTTCATGTCTTCCTTCACGCACCTGTTCTGGTGGGGTGGCCTGCCGTCTACAATTCCTTCTTCGTATATGCTGCGGGCCTGGGTCCACCACCTGATCTAGTTCCATCTCCTACCAGTCTGGTATCTCAATCGGAGCGACATCCAGAAATTCAAATAGTTCCGGAAGTTGTGTCGGTGATTTCAGGCCAAAGCTCCTCCGCTCTTTACGAACGATCAGTTGAAATGGGTGGCCCCACCGGTAGGTAGCTCCTTGTCGCTGTATAATCTCCAAAAGTGGCCTCAGTAACCTCCGCATCTGCAAGGTCCTCCTGGAAAGAGTATAGTGACACTCGCCCCCTCAATGGTAATCGGACCCCTGTTCCAGGCTCTCTGCATGATCTCTTCCTTAAGTTGGTAATAGTGTATAGTGTATTCTGCAGAGCACATGCCTCGGTCTGGTCGGATCTCTTTGCCTGGGGCCCAAGGTTCGGTGAACTCTGACGATTTCAATATGGTCCGTAGTGGGGCGGTCCATAAGATTGTTGAGAGCTCCGCAAACTGTAGCTTTTAGAGTCTCCGGCATGCCCCTAAGCCACACATTGTTGCGGCGGTTTCTATTTTCATGATTATCTTGCTGCAGCCGTAAATGGGTGAGTGCCCGCCTTGTAGCCTCGCGATCTCATTCTAGTGCCTCGACTCTTGCTTGTAGGTCCACATGAGAGGTTCTATTAGCATCAACTCTATTGGACAACTCCCCCATGGAATTTTGCATGGATGTAATTTCCCTACGGAATGTTCCTTCCATCCTGGATATATAAGACTCAAAGACCATCCCTCGGGGTCTCCCAGGACACAGGACCCCTCAATCCCCCGCATGCTGCATGAGCCCATGACCCAGTCGGGACTTCCAGACAGAAACATAAGTGGGATCTTGGGGGGGGACCCCAGGAGCATCACATTGGCACTAGGGGGGCTTCCCCATTCCCCTGGTGAGGGTACTCTACTCCCTCTGTCGCTCTCCTCCTGTGCATTGCATTGGGCTTCTGGGGAGTTCTCCCATTCCCAGGACCTTCTGGGCTCAGTCTCCCACGGCCCCTCCGAGTCTTCCCCATGGTGTACTAGGGCTGTGACCAAACTAATATCCCCAATGGCAAGGGGATCTGCCGCCTCATTACGTTCATATGCAGCTCTGCTCTTCCCTCCCCTGTCCCCTTGGCAGCTTCTCTCGCCTGGGGAGAACTCTGGGGCTAACCTGATGAACGGTGCGCAGGCATCAGTGCGGCCCGGCGATCTCTCACGTCGGGATCAGCGTTCCTCTCCCCGCTGTCTGGCGCGCTGCCAAGCACCTTCTCCTCCCTCTCCGCGCCGCCTGGCTTCACAAGGGAGGTCAACGCCGGCTGCTGATGCTCGTCGGGGCCAGCTTTGCTCCCCCTCCATTCTCCTGTCACAGGTACCCGGCGCTGTGCGATCTCGGGGGTGGGGCCCATAGTCACTGGTGCTGCTGCATGATGCCCCGGCCTCAGCGCAGCCCGGCGATCTCGCTTAGCGGGAACGGCGCTCCCCTCCTCACTGCTCGGCACGCTGCCATTCATCTCTGCCTCCCCCCCCCCCCCGTGCAGTCCGGCTGCAAAAGGGAGGACACCGCCGGCTGTTGCTGTCCGTCGGGGCCGGCTTCACCTCTTCTCCGGTCTTCTGCCCCAGGTAAAACGCACCTTACGATCCCTGGGGTGGGGGCCATAGTCGCGGATGTACCCGCCGTCGCCACCATCTTGGTAGAAGAAGGGGGCCGCCTCCGATCTGGCCTCGCCGCATCAAAGAAAGAGGTGATGAGGGAATTCTGCTGACGCCTTGTGGACTCCCTCGTCTTTTTGGACATGTCGGTTTTTTAGCTGCTGCACCGTTTTCTGCTTTGTTTTTAGGGGTTTTGTGGGTAGCCTCGTGCCTTCACGTCCTATCCCTCCATCGGCAAGTCACACCCCATGGGGAGCACGTTTTATTGGAATAGTTGGGCATATTCTGAGCCTTTGCCAGAGGTAACTGTTATTTTGGACATAATTAAAGCAATAGCATACAACTCTACCAGAAGCCTCTTGCAGCTCTAATACTTCTTATACTTATTGTGTTGGGAGTACTAAAGCTGTTTAGGAGGACTAAAACCACCCAGGATAGGAACTTCCACACATTCTCATATGAATATTTAGTCTATGGGGGTCATGTTAATTATTTGGTAAAGAAAGGTGCACTTCCAGTGTGCATTGTGGTGCGAATTTCGAACTGCATCTCAGTGATCTTTTTAATTTTAATACACAAAAAATATGATTAGGTTCTGCACACCCTCAAGAAAAAGTACAGAAATTGTTAATTAGGTGTAGCTTACACTCTGCCCCCTCCAACTAGATTGACCCCAAAACAAACCAGTATAAAAATGATATGAACATGCACACCATTTAACATAGAGACTGGACACCCTCCTTTAAATATATGCAAGGAAAAACATCAGTTAAAAGCAGGAAGTGAGCACAGAGAGGCTGTAACGTAGTCTACCTAAGGACCATTTTGGGCAATGGCACGTCTTTCATCAGAGGAGGTGGCTGGGTGTGGCTCAGACAGGGTGTGGTCATGCTAATTATTTTTTAAAGCACTGTGTACCTTGGATGTGCCCTGTGGTATGAATAGCAACTTGCATCTCAGTGAGCTTTTTACTTTTAACTCACAAGAAAATGCAATAAAAATAATTTGTTGTAGTTTTACCCAAAAAATAACCTTTACCTGCAATGGGGGAATTTTTAAAGATTAGGTCTATAATTTTCTTAACAGTGAGCAAATGAGATGTTTTCATAGTTTGGAAATAAGTATCCCATTGGCTCTGGAGAAAAAAATGCATTTTTACCCCATAGGGCACTGTTATTGATAAATTCCCCAAATGATATCCTTGCATCTCTTGAATTATGGACTTCATCTGTAAAGATTCCTCGTCGCAGGTACAGATGACTTTTTGGGAAAAACTAGAACAGACATTTAGTATTGCACTTTCTTATGTGTTAAAGTGACAAAAACCCATATTTTTAACTAGCATCCCCTGAATTGCCCCCCCTATCTTCACTCTAATCGCAGATAATGGCAACTGTTTTAGCTGTGAAGCTCCTCCTCCTCCATTTATTGCCACTGTTGTGTATGGCAATAATGTCATTGCCACACCTATGCAATGATTGTTGCCTGACATCTTACAGAGAGGAAAAGCAAAAAAAAAACAGTGTTCCAGGTTGAATCAAAAAGTGAAAATATCTATTTCTAGTTCTACACCCGAAGACGGGAGTATTGGCAGGGGCTTTGGCCAAAAGTGTGTTTCACAAGTTCAGTGGGTTTTGGTCCGCTTTAAATAATTAGATTTAAAAGAACAATGCAGGCAAAAAAATATGCCTCTGCCTGCAGTTTCAATCCCGCAATCATACATCGATGCCAACATGAAACCATGACAGAGATTTGGGGAGAAATCATTTAGTATCTTTTTGTAAATGATAATATGACGCAATCCAGCCGTCACCATTTTTCCCCCAGTTTTGATAGTAAAGGCCACTCCAGAAAGAAACAAGCTTTGAGTCATCCTGCTGCTCCTCTATTATTCAATCTTTCATTGAATTTCACAGATTAGCAATTATAAAGAAATGCAAAAGGGCATCTGTCAGCCAAGTGTAAAATGAAAGCATAAAATGTTTGTTCATCAAGCAATTTTGGTAGCTGGTGATTAAAGTGGACCAACACCCTACCAGCAAACAGGGACTATAGTGCATGCATAAAAACACAATACAGATTGGTGAGCATGATACCCCTCTCAACTTTTGTATCACTGGGAGAAGCCTCTGCTGGTGCTCGGCGTGCGGAGAAGCGGAAGGGGAACTCTGCTGCAGCCACTGAGAATGCTGGTAGAAGTTCTTGCAGAAGTAGGAAGCAGTGCGCCTCCCACAGGCACCGACATGTGTCATTATGCTGGACTGGGGAGGGCGTACCTCATAGCTGGCATGGAAGGAATCCAAAATGGCTGTGCTTATCAGCAGGTGCAAGATGTGACGTTTCAAAGGCAGCAGGACGCACAGCATAAACAAGAGGAGAAAAATATGGTATTTAGCTTTACACATTTATATCTCAGCAATCCCCAGATGCTGATTTCCTTACCTCTCCAAATATATGGGTCCCATATTTATAACCTATTCCCTAGTCCAAAATCATACCTGTATTCCCGATACTCAACCCATCTAAACCCCTACCAATGCTAAACACCAATCCACCGCTGCCATCTCCATGTGCCCCCTCCTTTCTCACTTTCTTGCAACCACTCATCCTTACTGAGCCTCTATTAACCTCTGACACGTTCTCCTTAAATAGCTGTAATAACAGACTTTGCTGATAGTCTCGTACCACAGCTTTTTCCATGCTCCAGGGTCAAGCTACCGTAGAGAAATATTCATGTCAGGCTTATAATAGTGGACCAAATAAGACCAAGAACCCCCCCCCAATTCAAAAGTAAAATATAATTAAAATGTTAGATTTCAATGTTTTTTATTTATTGAAATATCAAGAAATATACAGAAATATATGTAGCTTAAAGTGGACCAACATCTATAAGATTCCCGGACCGATCCGATCACTCCCCGCAGGGCATCCAAAATCTGGATGGCCAGTTGTGTGAAACCCCCCTGGACGCCCAGGAACCTTACCTTGATCCCGATACAACGGCGCATGTGCGGGCCGCATCTCGCGCTTCTCTCTAGCAGGGCGTGTGCCTGCACCGGCCGGAAGTGCGAGATGCTGCCGCAAGCGTGCTCGGAGCCACTGTGGTTGTACGTTGCATGGCCGCGCATACCACAGCGGCTCCAAGCGCACTGATTGGACGAGCGGCCGCACATGACCCGTAGGAGCGGGGTGAGGTGAGTTTTTACCAGCGATCGAGGGGATTTCACATAGCGGGGCTCCAGGGAAGTGGAACAAGACCCAGGATAGTCAAAATCCTAGTTGTTGGTTCACTTTTAGTCCAGATATAACAATTGTCAGTCTATCAATTACATTCAACATATTGAGCACTAAAATCAAAGTATACTTCCCCAGATGTATAATTCCTGCAGATCTGCCCTATAGCCACATTCCCAGCATTTTCTCTAGCCAGGTGAACGTCTTCATCTTCTAAGCACAGAAAGTTGCCAGAGACACCCCTTGCTTGCATTGCCTGCCTGTCTGTTTAGGCCAGTTCCCTGCAAAGTTAATTTTCAGCAAGAAAAATACATCTTACTGTTACATACAGGTGTTTCTGGCAGTGAACCTGAGTAAACACACACACTTAAAAAAGTTGATCACATCCTGTAATCCGATTTGTGATTGTAATACAATTGTGGCTGGAACCATTTGGAGGTAACTATTTTTTAGCATCACTTTGCCATTGTATCAAATTCTAAGAGGTAGCATGACACTTACTGTACAATAGATAGCACAGTAAATTGCTAACAATGTAAATAATATCTGTTGTTTGCAAATAGACATGCAATATTCATTTCGACTTTGTGTCTTTACAGGTATTAAAATGTCATGACAGATATTTAGAAACTAGGGTAATGCTGTGTTGCTACTGCACCCTTGGGCTTAAAGTTGAAGTCCAACTTTACCCCCCGGATCCAGTGATCTCACTGTCAGTCATGTGGCAGCCGCACGGACAGTGTACAGGCCATCCTTCATTCTGTGTGCACTCCCACCTGCCCATTCAAGGTAATGGGGGTACAGGGTTGCGCACAGAATGGGGGATGCCTCTCTTTGTAGCATGTCCAAGATGGCAGCACAAGTGGGTGATGGGAAGACTGGACTTCCATGTTGAAGCAAGCATAGGTGCATAACCCCCTCCTCAAGGACCACCAAACAGGCCAGGTATACAAACTTGGCATACAGTGGCCAATAGCAAATGATTGCAGATAGTAAAAACCTCTTCCATACACACACATTTGCTAACATAGGATACTAGATCAGCTCAGTAGGACATTATATTGGCACACTAAAATATACACTTTATACAAAATTCAGTGGAAAGTGGACTTTCCCACAAAAGTGTTTTCTTTAACAGAAAATATTTACATGGCACATTCTAACCAAAAATAACACCACTGATTTGCATGGCAGAGCATCTTCTTATGCATCTTATTTCTATTCCAAATGATCAGATCCACTGAGTACTACAGGGCTTGGGTATGACTTAATCTTTATAAACCATGGTTTCCCTACTTGAGGACATTTGTTTTGGTCTTATTTTGACACAGCCACATGACTGTAAGGATGTGAGCCTTCAGAGTTCTGTAACATAGGGTCTAGCCACATGTCAGGCTTATATTAGTGCACCAAATAAGACAAAGAACACCCCGATTCAAAAATAAAATATCATTAAAATATTAGATTTCAATGTTTTTTATTTATTGAAAAATCTAAAATATACAGAAATATATGCACAATAAAGAGTTTCAGAGCAGATATAACAATTGTCAGTCTATCAATTACATAATACATATACTGTACTATATATATTTCCTCATATACATATAATGTATAGATATACATTACTTTAATTGTTGAGGAAAGTTTATATATAAAATGTCTACATGATCTAAATGACTTTAGGTTTGCATACATAGGTGAGCAAAACAGAAAGAAAGAGAGAAAGACAGAAAAAAGAAAGGAAGGAGGGAACCTGATAAAAGAAAATTAGACATAGAGCTTAAAAAGTCCTTCGCTGATATTCCGTCTCTTCCAATCTTTCCTATCTAGGGAATTATTTGTTTGAGAAGGGGTGAGAGGGTTATTTACATAGTAATTCCTCTGTAAGTAGCCCACGGTTCCCACACTTTAGAATATATATCTACCTTATACAATATTATGCTAGACTACATTTTTATTGACCTTGAGCCTAATAAGTTTCTGATGTAGTACTTCAATTGAGATAGGAGAATGATTCCACACTGTTGTGATAGCAACATGTGAAATCAACTTCCAAGATGACTTCAACATATTGCATCTTTGCATGTAGCAGTAAGGTCTTTGGAAAAAATAAGAATACAACTTCTGGCGCTTTTAGCACAAGATTACATTTTTCCAGAAGAGGTTAACCTCAAGAATTTCAGTTTGAGAATTTATTTTATAATGCTTTACAATTAAAACAGTTATTTCAAAAAGTGAACGAATATTGCTGACCCTCTGGGATAGGACCTTGAAACAGAGACAACTTTCCCATAGACCCGGACCACTCCTGTATTCAACACCCCAGCGTACCCCCCCTTCCGGTATGGGTTCCAAAAAAAAAGACATAAGAATAGGTAATGCCTTGACAGGACCCAGCCCACCTACCCTACAAAACCTCCAGGCATATAGCAAGGGGGAGAAATTTTCTTGGTTTCTACATACTCAGCTGGTCGCTTTTATTAACGTACATACCCACAGATCTGACTCCCTCCCTCTAACAGCCTTTGAAGATATCCTTAAATCGTCCTCACTGTGACACACAATCTCCACGCTATACCGGGTCCTCCAGAATAGCAGGGTGGACAGCGAGCAATTGCATTTTACCAATAGATGGGAGAAAGAGACAAATGTTTGAGGTAAAACACTGGCGAGGAGACAAATGTTCGTGGTAAAACACTGGCGGAAATCCTTTGTTTTAACCCACAAACTCTCTATGGCATGCAGAGCACAGGAGAGAAACTATAAAATTCTCACCAGATGGTATAAATGATCAGCGAACCTGGTGAATTACGGGGGGTCCCTATCTGGCGACTGCTGGAGGTGCAACAGAGCCATGGGAACTATGACCCAAATTTGTTGGGAATGCCCAACAATAAAGTCCTTTGGGGGGAGGGTCTTAGGAATCTATGAATATCTGACTCTTGAAAACATCCCTAATAACCCTCAGATGACCCTTCTCTCTATGATTCCCGGATCGATAGTATCCAGTAAAAATGCCTTCTCAGGCACCTCTTCATGGCCACTAGATCGGTGATCCCCTGGAACTGGTGTACTAGGGAAAGAAAGTAGAGGACAGGCCCTAAAAATACACCTAAACGTGGTCTTCGTGGGAGATCTCTCAGGGTGTCCCAGGTTTCCGGGCACTTCTGGAGGATAGGTATGGTTGGTTGGTTTGGCAGGTGGTGGAGTGCATGGCTGGAAGCATTGTCACAGACGGGTGGGGTGAGTTTGGGTACAGTACCTACCCCTTACCTGCTTCCCCCAGGAATGGGCCCCCTTGTCAAGGGCTTCTTCTCAGACACATCCGTACATACTCGGTTTTGAGTCCACGGTCCTGTGATCCAGAGTATCTTGTTTTGCTTTCCCCCTCTCTATCTTCTCCTTCTCTCTTCCCCCCCTTTAGTAGGAAAGAGGATACAAGGCATGTGACACATAACATGCATGTTTTATTAATCAGCTAGTTTAGTGTCAACAGGAAAACGTAATTATCTTGCTGAGTGTTCGTTATGTTCACCGTACATTTTTTTTTTCGAGGTGGCCGAATATTTTGTCACATGGTTTACACTTTATACTTTATAGTAGACAATTCCGATTGAATGGTAACAATGATCTGTTTGCTTTGTATGCTGTACTTTTTCTAATCTTTCTGTTCCAATGAAAAATTAAAAAATAAATTTTGCAGAAAAAAAAAATGAATGCATACGTTGCCTCCTGTTAATGCGCAAATGATCCTGTGGCATGAAGATGACTGGAGAATCTCTTCCTTGCTGGTCTATATTATATATTCTGGCAATGTAGCTGTATGTAATTACTAGGATGTCCTGTGACTTTGTTCTTGTGATACATTACGCCTAACAATGAAACCATGCATTTGCTTTCCATCTTAGAATTGTACAGACTGGCTCCAGTTACGCACATTGCATGACATTGCAAAATAAGAATTCACTGCTTTCATAATCTGACTGATCACATGTTAGCGAGACCATGTCTGACATGACATGATGTTCTGTTTGAGGACTTCACAGCCTTAGTAAACTGAAACAGAAAAGTTAAAAAAAATGATTTGCCTTTAACTGATTACTGTTCCTATGTTATAAAAATAACAGTTATTTCATAGCTCTACATACACGTTTGCATATTATATTTATTGTCCGGAGCTATTAAATAGAAAGCAGGTGAACTGCAGAGATCTTCACATAGAACACCTGCTTTGTTCATTGTCTGGGACCACCATGTCTTAGAATCAGTAATAAGGCCAGTAATGGCAAATCTTTTAGAGACCGAGTGCCTAAACTGCAACCCAAAACTTTATTTAAGTGCCAACCAGATGGCTCTGGTGGCTCTAGTTGCCGCAGCCTTTGGCCCAGGTGACATAGGTTCGCCACCACTGTAATAGGTGAACATCTAAATGTATACCAATGTATTGATTTGGTATATACAGACTTCAATAGAAGGTTTACTTTTGATGGCATGTTTGAAAGTGTATAATTTTTGTGCCAAAAGGATGTCCTTGATGTCCTCTCTTCCAAGGCGATAGAAGTGAGCCCTGTACACACAGAACAGTGCTGCTATGACTGCGTTCAGCAGCAGCTCAGGCCAGCAGCAGTTTTCTGTGTGTACAGGACTTAATTCTCTCTTGTCCATATTGGTGTACAGAAATTGCAGATAGTGAAAACTGCTTCCACAAAACATGCGTTTGCTAACATATAAAAAAATCCCAGCCAGTTCAGAACCTTAGGGACATCATTTTAGGACACAAAAATATACACATTCAAAAATGCCATTGCAAGTGGACTTTCCCTTTGAGCAAGACTAAATTGTGCAATGGATACAAATAAAATTGTTCTTATATTATGGGAGCCGAATGCTCCAGGCCTAATTACTCTGCTATATTCCTCTCTGAGTGATTTTGTGGGACATCAGGACCACGGATATGTGACAGGCTGGGAGAGGGACTTTGGGGCAACAAAAGAACACGAGGTGTGGTCTAGGGTTTGGAAGTTTACTGCCGGATGTTCGATCAATACTCTCACAATGGAATCCGCATATAAGGTACTTTTCTGGTGGTATTTGGTGCTAGGCTCAATAAAATCTACCTGGCCAGGAAATTGCTTCAGGGGATGTGACGAAAAGGGATATGTACTTCACATATGGTGGACCTGTCCTATGGTTGCTCAGCTATTGTTTTTTATAAATGAAAATCTCACCAGTATATTGAACGACGCCCATGAAAAATTCCTAAGCATCGGGGAGCCATGGAGAATACCCTGAACCTTTCACATCTAGCACTAAACTAATACCTGTTGATTTTTCCAAAGTACAGGTGAGGGACCCCCCCATCCCCCCTCTGTATCTTTGCCCCCACCCCTCTCTTGTCTCTTGTCTTTTTTTTGTTACACCACCTAAATACCGCTTTGTACCAGTCCTTGAACTCAGGTGGAAATCATCTATTGATTATTATGCTTGCAACATTAAGACATTGAGCATTTCATGTTGTTATCAATAACAATGACTATACTGTTATGCAAAACTTTATTCATATATTTAGCTGTAACAACAAAAAATTCAATAAAAATATTGAAAGAGAAAAATTGTTCTTATATAAACACTCTACCTAATGAAGTTGATTGGATGCTTGACCCCTGTTTATGCTGGCGTCTTTGCTAGATAGGTCCTACATGCCATGGAATTGAGGCTGTTGGTCTTTGCTAAATGTTTGGAAGACTGAAGTGGAGAAGTGGAACAACTCAGGAATGCTGGAGTTTATTGAACGTTGCTTTACACATCCTTTATTTCCTACATTTAATTCTTGTTTTCTGTCTGAAAGCTGCAAAATAAAGATCCTTTTAAATACTATGTCTCTTTCCTTTCCATTTTCTTGTTTATCGCTCATGGGGACACCTATGGCTTGAAACTCACAGCTCAACCATAATTTTACCTGTACCGGAATGTAAGTAGAATGTAGGGAGCCATTTTCCAACGTTATTGTGAGTTCAACTACCAATGTACCCATGGGTTTCCAGGAACACAGTGGGGAACAATATGATGGACAGTGACATGATGTCCGATAGACAAAGCAAGTTTTTATGGAAAGTGAAAAGGTGCTTTGCCCTTAAATGCATTAATGTGCCTGGATATAAATTTCAATGCTAATATTCAGTTATAACTGATAACAATCCAACATTTGTAGTTTTATATTCACCTTAAAGCGGACCTGCGGTCAAAAAATCTAAGCTTAGCAATTGGTGACATAAGCCTACTGAGAGGGATTAACGCCATGCAGATGTTTGGAATAGCAGGTAGAGTCTGCCATGATTCCACACACATGAAGAAGAAAAAAACGAGTCTCTCAGTCAAAATTACCTCAAAGCTCTGTGCAATAATTACTTATTTCTAGCCAGAAGTAGTAAGCCTTCAGCTGTAATGACTCTTGATTAAAATACATTGTAAGCATTGTATCCCCTGACTGAGTGCCTTTGCGGCAGATGCTGCCATAGAGATACATTGTAACGGCTTCCCCCCACACAGACTGTGCATTAGTTTTTGCTACATTATCTGTTTATTCAGTGTCTGCATGTTTAAAAATGAGAGGAAAGCTTCTTCTTGTTTCTGAGGCATATATCTCTCTCAATTTGGTGTGAATTGCTGCTGGCACAGCACCCCCATAATTCTCAGCAGGACTATCAGGTGTGTGGCAAGATGGCCACCCCATTTAATTTAAGAATGATTAATCTATATGCCATTCCACAACAGCTGGTTGGGTTTAAGCCCCCTCAAACTGCTTATGCCACTAATCATAAGAGGGGAAGCAATTTACTAAACTTTTTTTTTGACTGGAGGTCTGCTTTAACAGAGGGAAAAATGCTCCATACATGCATTCAATAAGAAATTTAAGTAAATAAATAATGGGACTTCTAATCCTACTGGAACAAGGAAATACTAGTTATGTATATCAAATGTTGCGAATATCATTACAAATAAATAAATACTAAACTATAGAAAAATGTAATACATGTATTTTTTAATTTCTTAAAGTATTTTGTAGTGATAACAGTTAGACTTTCTAAAATTTTACTAATGCTAATAAAAAGGAGCTTCTGATGTAGAACCTTGGATCGATTAGGTAATGCATAATTACAGTGGCATATATAAATTGAATCCAGCTAGACAACTATAGACTGGCAGTCTAATGAAAAAATACCAGATCAAGATGACATAACTGATTGTGTTGACTACACTAGGAAAGCCCCTGGCCCAGATGGCATACCATCATCTCTATCTGAAATAGTGCTCTGTAACTGGCACTTGTCCTTACAAGTATTTTCAGAAAATCCCTAGAACAGGGTAATGTTCGCAGTGGTAATATTACTGGTACTCAACAGCCGATCTGGTAGTACTCGACTTAGCTGCAGACTGACCTGTACCCAAACTGATCTGCAGTCATCTATGCTTTAACCAAGCTTGATTTGCTTAATAGGTACAGAACTAATTAGAAAGATTAAGGAAACAATTTATGTGCATTTATTTTATCTTTCATTTACTTTTAAAGTGGACCAACACCCACGGGTGATCGGCCCGGGAATCTATAAGATTCCCGGGCCGATCACCTCCCTCCCCGCGGGACATCCGAGATCGGGATGTCCCGCGGGGTGAAACCCCCCCAAACACCCCAAACCCCCTTACCTTATCTTCGGCGGCGCCCGGCCGCCGCCGCCTCCCTCGCTCCCCTCTAGGCGTGCGCGCGCCCGCGCCGGCCATCTGTGTATGGCCGGCGCGGGGGCGTCAAGAGGGACGCGCGGGAGGCGGCGGCGGAGGAGCCGCTTGTCCGGGACTGTCAGATTCCTTGTCCGTCGGCGCTGGGAGCGGGGAGAGGTGAGTTTTTTGGGTGATCGGGGGGGTTTCACACAGCGGGGCACCCCGATCGGGGGTGCCCCACCGAAGTGGACCAAGACCCAGGATAGTCAAAATCCTGGGTGTTGGTGCACTTTAATGACTGATTTATGTGACTGACAACCCGCATGCACCACCCAAGTGGTACTTGATTTTATTGGTAAATGGAAAGTGGAAAAAAGGTTAAGAACCCCTGCCCTAGAAGTATTGTCCCAGCATGCTGGATTAGTCAGCTATCCCACCTATTTTTCGTTCCTCAAAGACTACAGACCAGTAACATTACCATTATCAATGAGGCGAGTTGTTACCTATTCACATTAAAGTGAAACAAAAAGCCAAACAAAATATAAAATGGTATGGAGAGGGCATAGAAGCGCTCCTGTAACTGATGGTGGGTTGGGAGCCTCACATGCCATCAAATGCAACCTCTGTTCAAGCCCAGGGTGATGCAGGAAGTGTGGACTACGGCACAGGCTGGGATCCAGCAATAGGCTGATCGTCAGACTAGCACTTATTGGTTGCTATTTTGTTTGGCTGTTGAATAACTTTAATAGTAGAAGTAAGAAGTAGAAGTCTATGTGTGTGCACATCACACAGGACCTGACGTGCTGCAAGCACACATATATGGGTCAAAAGAAGGCTTGGCAAAGTCTCTACTACCTGGGAGAGCTTAGGAAATAAGACCTACCACATACGTCAAAGTAACAAAAAAAGAGTAATCTCATAAATTTTGAAATATAAAAAGGACAAACCTCGTCTACAGACAACAGTAAGCTCAACGGAGAGATTTTGCAATCAAAGCCCTATAAAAAGGTATACCATTATATGCTATCCTATAATATTTTATGTGTAGCAACATTACTAAGTCTTGGTTGTGCCTGATGTTAATAATTTATGTGAAATAGCCAACTGGTTGGTGTCCACTCAAAGCAAAGTGTTGTCTTGAGAAAATACACTGACTTATTGGAGGAGCAAGAGCTATGTCTATAACCTATTACTGCCAGCCTACCTAGACATGTTGCCACTTCTTTTTTTGTCAAGCAATTCTTAAAGAGGAACTTTGCAGGCCCTGAAGTCTAAAGGACTTTGGGGCCGGTTGAGTTCCACTCCTTGGGGGCCGCTCATTATCGCCCAAGTCTGTGCCCTGGGAGCGACAGGAAGGTGAAGGTGTATGAGGCGACCTGGGGGGAATACACACAGCGGTGCATCCCAGTTCAGGATGTCACCACATAGAGGAACAATACCCCACAATGTCAAAAATGTTCACATTTTTGCACTTTAATATATGTTTAACTGTGAGTTTTGCAGAAAAATTACAGAGTTTCAGCTTTAACATGACATGTCTTGCTTGTAATTTTTTCAGTACTTACTTAATATTTTGGGGTGAAATATGTGGACAAAAATTAAAAGATGTAACTTTTTTATTCTGTACCTTTTTTATAGAAAATGTTTTTCAAGAATATCATATTGCATGTAAAAAACCCATTTCTCTCAATTACAATGGTATCATAGGTGGGGATCCCATGCTTCTTTTTCATTTTTACGGGTTAAACCCTTAAAAATAAAAAGAATGACATGGGCCCCCCTTTTCAGCAAAATTAGCCCAGCCACCAGCTATGTGGGCTGATATGCCAAGGCTTGAAGGCACAGCAACCAGCCCCCGGCCCATATAGCCCACATGGGTTCCAGGTGTTTCTGCACCAGGCACGCATATTCTCCGCGGTGCCTGCATGCACAGAGCGAACACCCAGCTCCATACAGTGGGTGGCCTTGGTCAATGCTCAAGCCTCCCGTGACTGTGACAGTAGCATGGGTATGATGTATGATTGTTTTGCCTATGGGAAATGGGAGGGAGGAATGCCACACTTCCTATGTGGAATAGGAGGGGGGCTGACTGTTGGGGATGCCGGTAATCAGGTGAGGGCTTTGGCAAGTCACCCACTTGCTCTGCCCCACCCATATTATTGTTCACATGATGAAAATGTGATTAAAATGTTCTTTAAAAAATGTAATTGCTTAACACCATGTTTTGGTTTTAATGCCTTTCTGTATTTTTTAGTTGTTATTCACTTTTATCTTTAGACATTCCTAAATTCTTTCTGAACTAAGTATTTCCCCTGAAGTAAAATATTCTGGTTGTGTGTATTTTATACAATTTTTTCGCATGCTCCTAAAATAAAAGCAATTACACTAAAGGCATTCAGATTCTGCGTGTCCTTTTGAAGATGACTTTGGGGGTAATATTTAAAATAAGTGCTTCTTTCTTATCAGCTATTTCCAGGTGACAACCTCCTAAAGAACAAAGTAAACTTTGTTCTAGGAATGGTGTTTGCCACCATGCAACAGAACCCTTGCCTCCTGCCCCTTTAATTTTGCAATTGTAAATGGCACATTGAAACATCATCCATGACGTTGGAACTACTAAAAGTTGGCAAATAAAAGTGGCAACGTATTGAGGTACAAGAACAAAGCCAGTGGTGAAGGCTATTATGGACCACAGGGTTACCCTGTGGCTAATGCCTAAATGAATAGCTGCACAATTAGGGGATTTCTATGAGAAGCGGAGGTTTTTAAGGCCATCAATGGTTCTAAACCTGTCAAGACACCGGGGCCAGATGGCTTTTCTGTCCTCTATTACAAAATCTTTTCCAATCTTTTTACACAGTACTTTATGTCAGCATTTGATAACTCCATGTCCAAGGGTTTTTTGCCAGGCACAATATTAGAGGCCCATATCACGGTTATATCTAAAGAGAATAAGGATCCCCAGGCCTGTCAGAGTAACTGGCCATTAATAGTAATAGTATTAGATATTTGCGAAAGTGCTGGCCGACAGATTAGTCCGATTTCTGCCCTCACCGATCTCTGAGAGACAGGTAGGCTTTGTCCCGGAAGGGAAACCCAGGACAGCACTTCTAAAGTAATCAGTCTGTTACAAGGAATTGCTAAGCAGCGTATAGGAACTATTCTGCTGTCAACGGATGCCAAAAAGGCATTTTTATAGGGGGCCTGGCCTTGGATAACAGCAGTTCTACAACGCATTGAACTAGGAGAGGGAATGAGGAATAACATATTAGTGTTATACTCAAAGCTATCAGCCCGAATAAGAGTAAATGGAGTATTGTCTGATCTTTTGGAGATTTGCAACCAAACTTAAACTAGAGACTTTTTTTCCAACATGTTTCTGTTTCACAGAAATGCTGATATTAATAGGGGGTCAATGTGGGGAATGGCATCCAGAAATGCACAGCATATGCGGATGACATGTTGTTTTTTATATTGTGTCTATGGATCTCCCTGCAGGTATTTATAGAGTATAAGCACTTTTCTTATATGAAAATCAATTACACTAAATCAGCAGCCATGCACCTGAACACAGGGGATAGAGAATAACAGGCTCTAAAGGTGATCCTCCCATTTGACTGGACAGAGTATGAAGTATCTGGGAATAGTCTTCTGAAATGCCCCACGGACTTATTCTCCCTGAGCTTTGCACCACTTTGGTCTACCCCAAAAAAAAGAGTCTAAAAAAATTGGTTTGGCAAAATTGCAACCATTAAAATGAATATCCTGCCTAGGCTATTCTATTTATTTCAGTGTATTCCAATTTAAACCCTGAAGAGCTTTTTAGTAGAAATCAAGAGAACTTCAGCTAGCTTTATCTGTGGCCATAGAGCTAGAATTAGCTACACAACACAACACATCTCCTAAGTCAGCAGGGGATTAGGCTCCCCAGACATGGAGTACTATAGGGCGATACACCTGGTTATACTTGTTGAGTGGAACCAATGTGCAAGACTTAAAGGAGAACTCCCTTTGTCAGGTTTTTGGTGTTCTGACTTATTGTTTTCCACTTTTGGAATGTAAAATAAGAATTTGTATTAGGATTGTGCCTCTAGACCTGTAATTAGCAAGACGCACTTATTTCCCCCCAAAAGTGTGTGTGTGGGGGGGGGGGGGGGAGGGAATGTCAGTGCATCTTATCTGGCAAATGTGGAAAAAAATGGAAACCCTTTACATCGCTCCCGTGCTGCTGACCAGGCCACCACAGCCACAGCCACTGGAGGAGCGGCAGACAGGGCAACTGCTCGTGCTGTCCTCGCTGTATCTGCTGCAACCGCTTATTCTCCGCGGTGCCTGCATGCACAGAGCGAACACCCAGCTCCATACAGTGGGTGGCCTTGGTCAATGCTCAAGCCTCCCGTGACTGTGACAGTAGCATGGGTATGATGTATGATTGTTTTGCCTATGGGAAATGGGAGGGAGGAATGCCACACTTCCTATGTGGAATAGGAGGGGGGATGCCACACTTCCTATGAAGAATGGGAGGGGGGAAATGCCACACTGCCTATGGGAATGGGAGGGGGAATGCCACAATGCCTATGGAAATGGGAGGGGGCGTGCCACACTGCCTATGGGAATAGGCGGGGGAAATGACACACTGCCTATGGGAATGGGAGGGGGAATGCCACACTGCCTATGGGAATGGGAGGGGGATGCCACACTGCCTATGGGAATGGGAAGGGGATATGCCACACTGCCTATGGGATGGGGGATGCCTCACTGCCTATGGGAATGGGAGGGGGAATGCCACACTGCCTATGGGAATGGGAGGCGGGAATGCCACACTGCCTATGGGAATGGGAAGTGGAATGTCACACTGCCTATGGGAATAGGAGGGAGAATGCCACACTGCCCATGAGAATGTGAGGGGGGATTGCCACTCTGTCTATGGGAATGGGGAAGAATGCCACTCTGTGCGTCCTATGGGCAGGTGTGTCTTATAGGGCAAAAAAAACAAAGCTAACATAAATACATTGTTGCTATGGAATACTGTTTGCAAACAAATTGAAAATTAAAAAATAATAGATACGCTTAGCATACTGAAGACATCATTTTGCCACCCAATAATAAAAACTTTTAAAAATGCCATCGAAAGTGGAATTACCCTTTCAAGATTGGGTTAGTAATGGGACCACACTAGGGGAAAATTTGCTCCAGCAGATAATATGGAGGAGCGGAATACGTTGGCCAGAAGAGTCTGAAAGTCACCCACTGATAGGTGCCACACTAAAAGTGTGCTCAAACGTATTTCAGAGGTCACAGAGTATATCATCCAGCCCGGGGCCTTTAACCCCAGTACTAAAAAACCCTTCCTTCCAACCAGGAATAGTGGGCGACCTATTAAGAGGTTGGAAAGATGCATTTCTACAGGTACCGACTGCTCACCAGTTCCGTTTCTGTTGGGTTTCCCCATCTGTGTGACCCTTAAAAATTTTTTTACCCCTCTGTTATGTTCTTTTGGTGGGTACTTAGTCAGGATCAACTTAATTGCATACTTTCAAAGGATCCGGGGTTAGGCTCCCCCGGGTATTTGTTTTAGATCCCTGACTGAGACCACACCATTTGTATAAATTATTACAATTTAATTAGTATTAAAATACAGTACATAATTTATGCATATTTATATACAAATTGTGCTCCAGAATTTCATGACATAGAAGATTCCCAATTCATTAGCTGTTGTTCTACAGAGTACCTTTCAGGTGGGCAGACATGTTTCGCCTTATGTCAAGGCTTTATCAATGCCCTATTTACCTGGAAAATGAAAATATACATGAAAGGGGAAGATCAGATAATTTGGAACCACTCTATGTTACACAATATATCACATCTTGTGTTTTACTAAATTCATCAATTAGTGCTTTCATTTAAATTCATCATGCTAATGTATATGAGGAAAAGTGCTGACTAGACTACCTTATTGAGAGGTTTCTTTCTGTATGTTCTAGTGGGAAGCTGTATACAGGAGTTTTTTCCAAGAAATGTCTGGTACATACATCCTTTTGGGAACGGCGTACACGGTATTGGTCTATTTTAGATGTGCTGGCCCTTTAACTGAAATGATCCACGGTGTAGTGCTCGTTTATTCATAAATATTTTACCACTCCCTTCAATAGATTTATGGTTTAGTTAGTTCTATTAACCTTTTATGTTAACCAGTGAGATATAACCTTATTTATGAGTCCTACCTGAGTTCCCTGGATTCCTTAGAATTCCTTTGATGACCTCGCACGCTTAGTCTGTGGCACTATAGATACAAAGATGTGCCGGTATTACTACATCCGAATTTTATCCTTATTTTTGTACACTGTTTGCAATTATGAACATTCTGTCCAAGGTTTTTTTTTATTTTTATTTTATTTTTTTTTTTTTTTTATTTTTTTTTTTTTTTTATTATGTAATACAGCTAGTGGCAGTTATATTAGGCATTATATGCAGGGGTAACATAAGTAGGATTATTGGCTATTTATATGAGAAGGGAGAGACGTAACGATTCCTTAGGTATAATAAGTGCAGGTTACCTTGCAGCCAGGAGCGCCAGGGGATACAAAGACTAATCCCCTTGAGTGTGAGAGGAGCGCCGTCACGCGTGTCACCCGTCCGACGGTCAGGGATGTTCTGCGCTCCTCCGGTGACGCGTTTTTGTGTGTGCGTCCCGGGCTCCGAGCGCAGTGTGCGACGCCGGATATGACGTCGTGCGCTCCAGAGCCCGGAACGCACACCTGGCTCTTCCGGGAAAACCACTCGATAGAGCCCGGCGCGTCACCGGCCAGTTAGGGCTGTTAGGCTTGAGGCTCCATTATAATGGAGACCTCCCATCGCCTGAGACTCCATTTCCTTGGAGACCTCGATTTAAACAGGGACAAATCCTTGGCAAAATGCTATAGGATATCTATATTAGTGTTCGTACGTGCCCTGCCATAAACATTCATCTCTAAGTCTTAATTTGCTATTACTTGATTCACTATGCTGTTCATTCCCTATATTTACCTATCAAGTTAAGGATTATTCCCTAAACTTAATACACTATATTGCCCTATCCTATGTGGGCATAAGTTCTCATGTGATATCTATATACTTAGGTAAAAGTCTGAACGTGCTCTCATGTAGTATAAGTATATCTAATTTGCACATGTGTTCAATATGTGTAAATTTTAGAATATTAAATTTCATATCTAAATATGTTCGTCCCCTGTTAAGCCCTTCTGGTGCTGCCTATTACCTGCTCATTTTAGTTGGAATTTTTTCAGTATGAGTATCACTGTAGCACTGTCAGTTTTACCCTTTTAGCGTCTCCCCCTGTTTTCTTAAAGAGATAATGGCCTATGACGTTCTGGGGTCTTTAGTTCATATGATGATCTGGGGAGTTAGTATAGCGCCCCTAGCTGTGTGGTGCCAGCCTCATATCCCACTGTAATGAACTGGGGGCACCTGTTTCTGTCTCCAATCAATGCCCCTAATAAACTTTTTAATGCCCACGGATATATTTCCAGACATTTCTTGTTTACACAGTTCTCCATAACATTTATAGCTCTATATACACACATTTGTCAATCATTCATTAACTCCTTTCCTTATTTGTTTTATCTTGTGTTTGTACATTGTATATGTTCCCACTAATGTGTGTACTTACTTATCTGCCTTTCTCCTTGCACTATTCCTCTCTTTCCCTTTCCCTATTGTTACCCTCTTCTATCTACCTGGATATTCATTTCTACCTGTGATTCTATATGTATGAGGCAAAGCTTAGGGTATCGTTCAGCCCTGGATATTGTGCGGCCTTCAGTTGATATATCCATTTAGTTTCCCTTTGTACCGTTACTTTTTCTATATTGCCACCTCTTTGGGATGTGTGTATACGGTCAAGTCCGTATACTTTTAGGGATCCGGGATCACTGTTGTGATGTGATGCAAAATGACGTGCTACTGGTAGTTTTTTGTTTCCACATTTTATGCTATATTGATGTTCATAAATTCTACACTTTAACTGGCGGTTAGTCTTTCCTATGTAGAATCTCCCACATCCACAAGTTAAGAGGTAGACCACATTTTTGGTCTGGCAATTCACATAATGTTTGGCCTTGTACATGCCATTGCTGGGGATCATTACCGTTGGACCTGTGTTAATGTAGCGGCACATGCTGCACCCTCCACATCGATAATTTATACAAATGGTGTGGTCTCAGTCAGGGATCTAAAACAAATACCCGGGGGAGCCTAACCCCGGATCCTTTGAAAGTATGCTCACCAGTTCTACAAGCAGAATGTATATGAATCTAGAGTGGAGATATCCAGGGAATATGAAGTAGATCTCCCTCAGTGGTTGTATTTTCAACTGCATCATTGGCTCATGCATCGGTCATATGTCAATGCATATAGGAGAGAACTGACACCCTACGTGAAAGCAGTATTGGTGGCTGCCCTAAGTCTCATTTGCTGTCATGGACATAAAAGTTTCTCCTTTTGGATGGAAGCACCGTTGGGAGAGGAAGTTGAGTCATGTGTTCTCAGAAAAGGAGTGGGAAGACATCGTATGGTTAGGACACAGAGGCTCGGTGAACTTCTCTATACAGGAAACTAACTATAAGATTTGCTCTTTGTAGTAGCAAACTCCTTCCGGCTGTAACAGAGATCTGCTGGTAATGTGGAACGAGAAGTCGAAACTATGGGCCATATCTGGTGGTCCTGCCAGACAATACAGCCTTTTTGGAGAGAATGTAATAGGTTGATTTGTATACTCATATCTATCCCCCCTTCCTTCTCTGCGCAATCACTTCTGTTACACGCTACCCAACTTTTCCTGCAAGCAGTATAAGATCTCTTTGTGCCTGTATCTTTTAAATGCTGCTAAGTCCTTGATACCAAAGCATTGGAGATCTAACACTACACTGACGGTGAGAAAGTGGTTTTACAGGTGAATTATATTGCGGAGATGGAGGAAATACTCCCCTTTATCGGATGGATGCTACAGTACTGTGAAATGTGGAAACAATGGGAAGATTTCAAAGCTAGGACCACATATAATAGCCCCCTGAAATTCTGATGGAGCTATTTAGTAAGAGACAGCTGTGGGGTGTCCCTCTGTAGTGCACAGGTCTAGGATCTTCCATTCCCTCCAACCCCCCCCCCCCCCCCCCCGCCCTCAGATCTCTCCTTTCTTTTCTTCATCTGTATCTCTATTTCCTTATCTTTGCATAGTGCTTAATTCCTTATTTATTCTTTTCATCTGCCGTAAAGCAAAGCCATATAATTTCATGCCCACTCTATTGAGCCCTCTTCTCAACTCAGAAATATCATGAGATGTCTGGACAATGCTGGTTGCTAGTGGAGTGAGTGACTTCACTCGGGTCGCGACGTTGCACCTGTCCGTAACGTTGGTATTTGAGAGCCTAGAGATGACTTGTACTTAAAATTATTAGGTTGCTTATTCACCCCCTGTTGTTATCTATTGCAGATATACAGCTGTAATCATTCTCAATGACAAAGTTGATGTATGTATTCAACTTTTATTTTTTCTTACATATGCTCGATAAAGATTGTACCATACCATAAAATGATGGATGAGGGTGGATTCTCAGAGAGAGAATGTCACATGGTATGAATAACTTTATACTATATTTATTGATTTATTGATACTGATTAGCCAGCAGGTAGCAGTGAAGTATATTAAAACACAGCATTTAACTGGAGCTTAATAAACTATAAAACAATTCTGCCTCAGTCAGGAGACAGCACAGTGCTTTTTTGATTTGCTACAGTGTTTGTTTTACCAATAAAGTACCACTTTGTTGAAGTAAAAAAGTTTTTAAAGATTATGGTCATAAATGATTGATGATTTTTGGACATATCATTCTTGTTATCTGACCGAGAGAACCTTAGTAGGGATGTCGCTGGTCAACCATAGGCTGAAAAATCGCAGGCTGATTTTTGGCCCCAGTCGACTGACTGGGCCCATACTGATGGATACTGTGCTCTTCTTCACCCTCCTGGCCTGTGGTGGTGTGGGTAAGCCCTGGGTTTCTAGTCTTTATGTTGGGGTTGAGAACTTTTTATTTCATACAGCAGAAAAGCATAATAACCAGCCACATGTATTTTTTTGTGCAATATATCTTTATAGAGTTTTCGATGAAAGAAATAATCAAAAAGAAAAGTACAGAAAAATACTTATGAGTACATAGAAATACATACAGGGCAGAAGCGAGAGCACATTGATATATTACAATATATTATATACCGCCTTGGGAGCCCAAGGCACGACCCTGTACCAGCCATCCACAGGGATAGCTCTACTCCAGTGCCTGGGACATTAGCAGCGACATAGCCATATCTGACCCAAGGTTCCCCTCAAGGGTCGCTGGGAAATACTAGACCACCTTCCATCTTTCGAGTGGCCCTCCTGGACTACTCCATAGGTTATGTATTGCCATATTCAGCCCGCCCGCCCCTCCTGAGTCGAAATAGCACACAGGAAGGGCAGCCAAGAATAAGAGGAAACAGAGTAAAGAGCAAAGAAAGAGGAACAGAAGAAATTAAGGAACTAAGAAACGCTGCAACCCCCGCCCACCCCAGGCCTCACCACTTCCAACACACCGCCCCCCAAGCTCCGGGGGCTACATGTATTTTTAATTGAACAATAATGTTGCTAATTGACAGTAAGGATTTTTATAGCCTAAAAAAAATAGAAAATATGCAATGATGTGCGGAGTACTTTTATCCCTGATTCTAAACAGATTGATCATAAATAGAGAAGAAATAAATCGTCAAAACAGCGACTGATGAGTAATACACATATTTAAAACCAATTTTTAAGGTGTATTTTTTATAATTGGTAAATATGTATTTCACTATTGTTTAAAGGAGGGGATTTCTTTTTTATTTATTTTTCATCTTTATGATGAAATTCTTTAAAAATAGCCTTTAATAATTTTATTTAATAACTAGAAGTTATTAAAATTGGTTGTGGATTTTGGATTGTAACTATCATTCCTGACACGTGCGCGCCATCAGGGATGCAGGGGATGTGGCAGTGTGTTCCTCCCATAAAAAAAAAAAAAAAAAAGACATTTGCCAAAATGTAAACAGCTCTGATTGGATGAGAGCTTGCGCATGTGCTGTTAGACTAAGGAAGGCCGATTCGGGGTGCATCAAGGGAAAGCCAGCGGCCGGTCCAGAATCTTTTAGATTCCAGGCCAACCACTGGTGGGTTTTGTTCTGCTTTAAAACAAGAACTACAATCACATGTTAGGAGTCATGTTAATTATTTTGCGAAGCCTTATTAAATCTAGGTGCACATTTGGTTGGCCTCTCTGTGAGTTTTAGAATTTTTACACAAAAAATCCAATAAAAATGGTTTGCTCTAATTCTTCCCCTAAACACATCTGCACAAGTAATGGGGCATTTTTATAGGTAAGGTACATTCTTTTATGTAAAAGGTAAAAGTATTGTTATAAAATATTAGAAACCACAGCACCCTGTAAGCTAAGCCAAAAAAATAAATTGAAAATTCTTTAACATATCCAATGCAGTGTTGTTATTTAAAAAAATGTAAAAATTACTTTTACTTGATTTGAAAATTGATATATTGCACTGATTGAAATACCGTATATACTCGAGTATAAGCCGAGTTTTTCAGCCCACTTTTTGGGCTGAAAAAAGCAGCCTCTGCTTATACTCGAGTCAGTAACCTGACTTACCTGAGCGAGGGGGCGGAGGAAGCGGCAGAAGAGCCTCCGAGGCGGCAGAAGAGCCGCCGAGGCTTCAGAACTCGGCGGGGAGATCAGTACACCCAGCGCGAGGTGGGTGTACCAAGATGGTGGCCCGGGCCTCAGTGACGTGGCGGCGCGGAGCGCGCCGGCCGCCATCTTGGTACACCCACCTTGCGCTGGGTGTACTGATCTTCCCGCAGAGTTCTGAAGCCTCCGAGGCGGCTCTTCTGCCCCGCGTCCAAGGGCGTAGCTATAGGGGTCGCCATTGCGACTGGCGACTGGCAACTGGCCGCGTCCCATGCCGTCGTCCTAGAGAATGGTGCCCCACAGGGCCACAGCCACAGAGTCACAAATGATTGACTGTAAAAACACCACAGCATACAGAGGTGCCCCCAATTTCTGCTGAATCACTAATGAGATAATAAGTAATCAGAAAAATAAAACAAGTCCAGCAAATGCTGACCCCCCCCCCCCCCCGCAGTGCTGCCCTAGACTGCTGCCTCACATGGCCTTATTAAAGGTGCACCCCTGCCTGCCCCCCCCCCCCCATTCCCCAGATGCCGGAGACGCTGTCAGCTTTTGTTGCTGCTACATCAGATTTTCTTCATGTCTGCAGCTTCTCACTTTGCAACTCACTGCACATTTTCTTTATACAGTGTTTTTCTTAAACTCTCTTATATTTATATTATTATAATATAACATGTTATTAGTAGTAGTATTATATAATAATATAATAATATATTATTATAATTATTATATTATAAAAAACCCAGTAACATTTAAAATATTACTGGAATTTCCAGGCAATGGTAAAACAACGGTGGAGCAGGGTTATTCGAGTCGTGTTTTTTCTATTTTGTTTTACTGAAATATAAGTAATAACCTTTTAGTTCCCTCATCTAATCTCAGATTCTCTATATGCATATGAAATGCTCGGGAAATGGCTCCGTCTACATGCAGGGTATTGCTAAAAGTAGAATGTCATTTTTTTTTAAATACAAAAAGTGATTTTTTTAAGAAAACCATATTGTGTGTTAAAGCCCCATTCCTCCCAATTACAACTGTACCACATATGTATCGGTAGTCCCTCATTTCTGCCCAAGAGACCCCCTAAACTTAAGAGAGCTTCATGACATTTTCAAATGTAATATAACTACAATGCACACTATCAAGGGTTAAATAAAAAAAGTTAATTAAATCATTTTTTTTTAAATCCGCGTGGGGGCCACCCTTCTCAGTAAAACCAACCCAGGCTATGTGGGTTGGTAGACCAGGGTGCAGCGGCCAGCCAGGCTCTTCTGTTCCCCCCTGGGCTTTGGCGAGGCAGGTAATGTGGCCAGGGGTTAATGGCAAGTCACTCAATTGCCGCAAGTGATTTTCCATCACCCCATGCCTTGTGAACTTGAATAGGGGTCTCATGGACCCCTTACCAGCAGCAAAAATGTCATTTTCGTATCTCCAATCAGATCGCTCTGTATCACTCACAGCCGTCGGAGTCCCCTGCCCTCGCACATGTCCTCCGCAATCACTACCGGCCTTTGACAGATCTCCGGTGTCGGAAGCCTTTTATACTGGGAGAAGTGAGATGATGTAATCAAACACCTCCTATAAATGGCTCCTCCCCTGTGGTGCCCAACCAAGCTGTCAGAAGCAGGGGGGCATGGATTGGGCGTTCCCCTACCTGATGGAGACCCTGGGGGGGATTGGATGCTCCCCCAAGTGGAAAGGAGAACCCTAGTTCTGGATCCAGGACTAAGGTGAGCATTTCTTTTCGTACATGAAATTCACGTGGCTGGCAGTTAACAGTCAGAGAGGCATCCATGTAAATTTTACAGGCTTGGTGTTGAAAGGGTTAAAAGCTGAGTGAAGACGCATGGTGAAGGAGCTCCGCACATTAAATCTGCTGAGCTGAGGCCGGAGAGTTTCTCGACACCCGATTTTCGGATGCCCAAGCGAGGGAAGCAGCGGGGACCCTCTAAGAGGGGCAGGACACACACAATACCGGCCCTGTTCCTCTCCCGGGGCCTCGAGAGTCTGGAGACGGTGGCGGGAAAGATGGCGACCACAGGAGGGGAGCGGCACCCACGTGCGCACAAGACCGCAGCTCCCAACCACACTCTGACACTGGCGGAGAATCAGCCCGCTCGGCGAGGGGGCGATACAGGAGAGGCGGCGTCTGTCGATTGCAGCATGGAGGCGGCCAGGCGGCGCAGCACGGAGCTGACAGCAGCGGCAGTGATTCACTGTGAGGCGGACGGGCGGAGGAGCGTGCCCGTCAGGCTCCAGGTCAGTTCTCAGCCCTGGCCCCCCACATCAGCCCCTCGCAGTAACCTGAAGGAGGCCCCGTCCCACACCACCACGGATCGGGAGGGGGCTGGAACAGGGGGAGACATAAAGCCCTGTGCTGTAGCACCCCACAGATCCGCAGCTGGGATGTCCCCCGGTGATCATCACGGGCTGGGTGTCCCCCGCAGCCTGAACTCCCCACCACATGACCTGGATGGGCCCTCTCCACCCTGGCCCCCCACATTAGCCTCTCACAGCGGCATGGTGGAGGCCCCATCACATGCCACCCTGGGTCGGGGGAGGGCCGGGACAGGGGGAGAAATGATGCTCGGTGCTGCAGCGCCCCACAGATCCGTAGCAGAGATGCCCACCAGCGACCGCGGACTTAGTGTCCCCCGCAGCCCGGATTCCCCACCACATGTTCTGGATGGGCCCCCTCGGTCGCGAGGTTATTCTTCCCCACAACTGGCGGAACCCCCATCAAGCACCAGCTCTTTATTGGGCACCCCATCTCCACATCCGAGCCCACAGCTGACATGGCAGTCCAGGCCGAGCAGCCCCACCGGGGAGCCAACGGTGGTGGGGGATGGCCCTACCCCAGGCAGACTCTGGGAGGATGATGTAGTCGCCCCGTCACAGGGGATTCAAGCAGGGATGGCTCAGCGGTGCCCGCATTCACTTCCAGGACAGGCCCTGCTGGAGGGAGACTTAATGAGAATGCCCACCCTGGGCTTGCCCCTACGGGCCACTCACAGCATTGACCAACTTTCCTCACATAATTCGCCTGTGGCTGTTCCAATAGATCTCTTATCGCATTCCATCGCTGAGGCGGTTAAAGTCAATATCAAGAAGGCCCTGCGAGGGCTCCCAACACATGGGGACTTTGACGGATATGTGTCCAGGATGGAGAACACCATCAAGAAAGAGCTGACGGCTTTACAGAGCTCGGTGACAGAGTAACAGAAAGAATGGATGGGGCGGAGGCCCCCACAGAGCCTTGGAGGCACGAGTGGCGGACCTGGAACACCAACAGGTTGGGAATAAACGGCTCCTGGCTGATTTTGCACTAGCCCACGACGACATAGAGAACAGGAGCAGCAGGAATAATCTGCGTCTTCGGGGGATTCCTGAGTCTGTGGAGCCGAGAGATCTGACGGAAGCAGTCACCTCTATTTTCAATGAGTTCCTCGACCTACCCAGCTCAAATCACATAGAAATGGACCGGGTGCACAGGGCCCTAGGTCCCCGACCTCAGGACCCGAACAGGCCCAAGGACATTATCTGCCGAATACATTTTTTCAAAATAAAAGAAGATATTCTCCGACGGGCCTGGGAGAAGGGTGCGGTCAAATTCATGGAAGCACAGGTCATCATACTCCAGGACCTCTCACGGAGGACATTGCAGATGAGAAGGCTTCTTAAACCCCTGCTGGACGCTATCCAGGGGCGGGGGGCGTCTTACAGGTGGGGGCACCCATTCCAGCTCCTGGTGAGAAGGGGCGGGAACCATTTCGTTCTCAAGTTGCCTGCCCAACTCCCTGACCTATTTCACTTTTTGGAGGTGGAGGGAGTGGACGTCCCGGACTGGACGGTCCCTGACCTGGGGGTATACAGCAGGCAGCTACCGCAACGCCAGGGCGGAGACCCCAGAGGAGATAGAAGAGTTGGGAGAGGACGCAGAAGGACGCAGAAGGTGAAGCGGATTGTCTGTTAGGCCCGGGCTCGGGCCTGCCACTGGTATTTTATTTTGCATGCTAATGTTGTACCTGCCGTGGTTGCTTTTTCTTTGGTTGTTCCCCGTTAAAAAGTTGTATGCATAGAGTTTATGTGATCTGCTTAAGGTATTATCGGGCGCCCCTCCTTCGGGGCGCCCCCCCTCGATTCGCAGTTGGATTGGGTTGCTGAGCGAGGTGTCGGCTTGTCTCGGGCCTTCGGGCCCCTTGGGGCGGAACTTTAACTCTTTGCAGTGCTGCCTTGAGACATGCCTCACTGGGTAGCCACAATCAGAGTGCGACTCCGGACCCTCTGAACTTTGGCCTAGTCTTCCAAGCCCTCTTAGCTTGGTGCACCCCTCTAGGGAAACCTTTTGGCTTCCTTTAGACGGGATTAGATCCCGCGCAGGGCTTGATAGCTCGTGGACCGGGGCTCCCTCTTGGGGACCCCTTCACTACGCGCGTTAAAGGGCACCGTACCCGGGCTACGCCTGTAGGCGAGTGACCGGCGGACTACTCGGTGGTCCTCAGTTTTTCTTTCCCTGTCCCCCAGTTCTTACCGCCTCAAGCCCCCACACACCTCCACTTGAAGCGCGGTATCCTCCTTGTTTCCTTCCCCCCCACACCTATCCCTACCCGTCCACCCTCCCTTCCCTTTGGCGTGTGGGGCCGGCAGCGGGACTAGCTGCACTACCGCTGTTCCTTCGTCGCGGTGTTCAGTTACCCCCGCTTCCCCGTTACGTGTGCGAGCCAACATGGGCCCTTTAAAAATAGTCACCCTGAACGTAAAGGGTCTTAACACACCAGAAAAGAGAGCCATCCTGGGGCAGGAATTACACAGATATAAAGCAAAGATAGTTTTTCTCCAGGAGACCCATTTCAAAAGAAATGCGGCTCCAAGACTCTGTAACAAGCATTTCCCATATGTATTCACCAGCTGCGCGGCAGACACTAAAAAAAAGGGAGTTGCGATTATGCTGGCTAAAGACGTGCCCTTCATCTCAAGGGAGGTGTGGAGTGACGAGTCGGGGAGGGTGGTCTTAGTCAAAGGGCTTATTGATCAAAGAATGTATACGCTGGCCTCCATATATGTGCCCAATCAGGGTCAGATCCATTTCCTTAGGAGCACACTAGAAAAGATAGAAAAATTCATGGAAGGAGATGTAATATTGGGGGGCGACTTCAATTTAGCTATAGAGCCCCTGCTGGATACATCAGCGTGCAGGTCAGCGGCCTCCTATTTGGCTTTGAGATCTCTGAGGAAAAACTACATTGCTTGCAGCTGGTGGATGCATGGTGGGTTAGAAACCCGGGGGCACGGGACTACTCCTTTTACTCCAAGGTTCATGGGACATACTCCAGGCTGGACTATATTTGGATCTCACACAGACTTTTGAGCCAGGCTACGGGAGACGGGATATACCCGATCTCGTTTTCAGACCATGCGCCGGTTTATCTTGATCTCGACCTTATCGATAGAGCCCCATTCCCCTCAATGTGGAGATTGAATGAGTCACTCCTCCAGAATGCGGTGGTAACGCAAGACATAAGGGAGGGTCTGGAGTCATACTTTAGAACCAACGACAATGGGGAGGTTTCACCACTGACACTTTGGGAGGCCCACAAGAGTGTAATAAGGGGTACTTTGATCAGCCACGGGGCAAGGCTCAAAAGAGAAAGACTGGCCCAAATAGTGAAACTCACTGAGAAGGTCCGGGGCCTGGAGTTGTCCCATAAGCAATCTGAAGCAGTGAAGGTACTAGGGGATCTGACCCAAGCAAGGGAAGCCCTCAACGCTATACTGAGACAAAAGACCAAACACATACTTAGAAGATGCAAACGCACATATTATGAACATGCAACAAAAGCAGCGCTCTACTGGCCAGGGCTCTTAGACAGCAGCATTCACAGAACTTCATAGCGGAGATTCTGGATGTTGCCCAGCAGAGGCATCATACTACGGAGGAGATTCAGATTTTATTATTCGGGCCTGTACAATCTGGGCGGAGGTGTGGGGGTGTGGACATGCCCGGGAAAGATGGAGGAATATTTAAGGGACTCGGGTATGCCGGTAGTCACAGAGGAGATAGCAGCGCTACTGGAGGACCCAATTGGGATTGAGGAACTGACGGAAGCAATCAAACAGACAAAATGCCGGCGTCCCTATGATGCTTTTGTCCACGGATGCGGAGAAGGCCTTTGACAGGGTGAGTTGGCCGTTCTTAAGGGAGACCCTCAGACATATAGGCCTTGGGGATAACATGAGGAGATTCATTGAGGCACTGTACACAGTGCCCTCAGCCAGGGTCAAGGTGAATGGCCTTCTTTCAGCTCCGGTGCCTATCTGCAACGGGACTCGACAGGGATGCCCCCTTTCGCCCTTGCTGTTCGCCTTGACCCTGGAGCCTTTTTTGTTCAGAATCCGTGGAAGCGTGGATGTGGGGGGACTGGTAGTTGGGGATGCCACACACAAGGTCGCTGCCTACGCAGACGACCTCCTGTTTTTTGTCACCAACCCCACGGTACCAGTTTTAATGAAGGAATTTGAAGTCTTTGGGGGGTTGTCCTTCTTTAAAATCAAGTTCGACAAATCAGAGGCCCTAAACGTGTCACTCCCGGGGGATGTGGCCAGGAACCTTCAACAGACATTTTCCTTTAAATGGGCCGGGACCTCAATAACGTACCTAGGCACGCAGTTGCCATCCAGGTTGTCGAGAATTCTGGAGTTGAACTTCCTGCCCTTGTCTCAGAGGATAAAAGAGGACCTGAACAGTTGGGACTCCGCTACCTTCTCTTGGATGGGCAGGGTAAATATAATTAAAATGTCAATATTGCCGAAGCTCCTGTTCCTATTCCAGGCTCTTCCAATTAGCATCCCTTTGCACTTCTTCACGGCCCTGGATAGGATCCTGCTGGGGTTCGTTTGGCAGAAAAAGAGGCCCAGGCTTCGACGGCAGTTACTGTGTAAGCCTAAACATATGGGAGGCATGGCGTTGCCTGACATTCGTTCTTACTGGCTGGCTTCCCATCTCCAACGAATTTGTGAGTGGCACACATGTAAGAGCACGATGGGTGGGTACAACTGGAGCACGCCTTGGCTCAGGCCCCTCTAGACACTACAGTCTGGAACAGGGAAATGTACAGGCCAGGGTTGAGCTCCCACCCAACAGTGGCGGCCAGTTTGGAGGCCTTCCGATCCCACAGGAAGCGCCCAGAGGTCTCTCCGTGGCCTTCTCCCATGATCGCGCTGGTGGTCAATCCTCCGCGCCTGGACTGCTCTAGGGTGGCCCTTAGGGACTGGGGGAGGGTGAACCAGAGGTGGTAATCTGATTACAGTGGCGGGTTGGGTCCCCATAGGTGAGTTGAAGACTAAAATAGGGAACAGTGACCTGGACCCTTGGACACTTCTCCGCTTTCAATCGCTCTTGGCCCGGATGGGTTTCCGGAGAGAATGTCTCAGAGGTCACACAGAGTTCGAAAGGATTTGTCTAGAGGGCCGGCCATACCGACACCTGATCTCTAAGCTATATTCACTCCTAGTAGGTGAGCAGGACTCCCCCCCAACATTCTGGAGAGACTGGGAGATTGACCTAGGCAGAACATTAGGGGAAAAAGAGAGGAACAAAATAGCGACATTAGCCCACAAGTCCTCAATTGCCGCGAGAATCCAAGAGGTCAACTACAAATTGCTGACGCGCTGGTACTACACCCTTGATAGGCTGGGTAAAATGTTTGGCCAGGCTGACACGGGCTGCTGGAGGTGTGGTGATGGGAGAGGGACACTGTTTCACATTCTATGGACATGCCCCGGGATTCGGGATTACTGGGGAGTGGTTCTACCTATCATCACACAGCTTACTGGGGCACAGCTAGGGGAAGACCCAGCCCGAATTCTGCTCCACTCCACAGAGGCCCCAACAGGGAAGTACAAAAAATCTTTGTTGATCCATCTGCTGAACGCGGCTAAACAGACAATACCTAGGTTCTGGAAACAAAGGAGAGCTCCATCTGTAAGGGACTGGGCAAGGGAGGTCATGAACGTTAGGGAAATGGAGGACCTAACACTATCACTACATGACAGAGACGAACAGTTCAGAACTACCTGGCTGCCCTGGCTAATGTATGAGGAATCGGCTGAATTTAAGAGCCTATTTGAGTAGTGGATCCGGGAGCGACACCGCGCCTCTTCCCCCTCTCATTCACTATAGCTCAGGTGGAAGTTGGGGCATTTGCCGCGTTACCATCTGTGGACACGCGGAGATGGACGTCGGTTCAAGTGTTGTGCCCCACGTGCCATATACCTTTCCCTTCCCACCCCCCACATTTCCTAATCCGTTCCCCCCTACTGCTCACCCCCCTCCTCCTCGGGTCAGTAACTTGGTCACGCGTGGCGGACATTGCCCAATCCGGGTAGACCAGAACAGTAGGTCACTGATCGATGGAGATCGAGACCTATCCATATGAGAGCCTCGCCTCCCAGCCTGGGAGCTGTGGCAGCTACATCTCCGCTTTACAATGTGTTAAAATAGCAGAATCTGACCACCATTGTTATTGCTGCTTTGTGCCGTTTGAGTCTTAGCAAACAGTGAGCCCGTTTTTCCCCACCTATACCCTTTTTACCCTGTATTGTTCGACATTGTATGTCTCAATGTATGTATGTACAAAACTGCAAAATCTTTAAATAAAGAATATTAAAAAAAAAATGTGAAATTGAAGTGGATACTTATCTAGTCAGGAGTAAATGTGCCAAGGGGTCATATGATTCTCAAAGTATTGTTGTGTATAATGTTAGCACTTTAGAGACACATTTCATGCAATCTCCTTATTATTTGTACAGACTATGTGTTACATGTGTATATTTATACTCTCTTATATTTTGTAATAGTATTAGCACTGATTGGTTACACTGTGTTCACACTTACAGTGGATACATTCTGCAACATTGACACATTTTGCTGGAGATCAATGTGCTTCAGTGCAATTCCCTGAGAGATGTTAACCTTGCATTTTGTGTATGTTCAAGCTAATAATAGTGTATTCATTATTACCATTTTTTTTGTATTAATCAGGCATAATCTGTTTTTGGCTACACTACACACTGGGTGCAATGGGGTGATTGGGGGGGAATTCTGCACACTGTCTGTAATGGGGTGATTGGGGGGTTCTGCACACTGTCTGTAATGGGATGATTGGGAGGGATTCATCACACTGTCTGTAATGGGGTGATGGGGAGATTCATCACACTGTCTGTAATGGGGTGATTGGGGGGGTTCTGCACACTGTCTTTAATGGGGTGATTGTGGGGATTCTGCACACTGTCTGTAATGGGGTGTTTGGAAGGGGTATTTTAGCACACTATTTGGTTTAAATGATTTCAGTCTGCCTCCAGCAGGTTTTGCAGGTTTCCCTATCCCAGGTTTTGGTCTGTCTCCCTGGGGCCCCCCTGGTTTGTGAAAACCCCCAGGTCGCCGAGTCCACTTACCTCTCCTTGGGTCCAAGCTGCGGCTAGAGCAGCCATCACCGGGATCACTCAGCTCCCTTTGGCTGTGCGTAGCCCTGCACAGCCATTCAGCTGCAGCAAGTCTATGCACAGCCAAGGAGGAAAACGAGCAATGCCAGCACCAGTCGCGCATGCACCATGGGCTTAGGGGAAAGGTGAGTTTACTGCACACCCTGGGGGGTTTCACACAGTAGGCAGCCCAGTAAAAGATTCCCCAAGCCGAGGGAGTAAGCCTGCACTGGAGTCTCATAGATTCCTGGGTGGGTTTTGGTCCACTTTAAAACATAAATGTATTGTTTTTTTGGTTATCAATTTCCATCTGTTTCCTGTTCCCTGCTGTTTATACGGCTTCTATGACATATTCACACTAAATGAGGCTCTCAGTGCTAAATGTGGCTTTCAGGCTCAGAAAGGTTGGGGACTTGTCTTCTAATGCATCGATTTAATTAACAATAGTGGCAGTTTCAAAAAACAATTCCTTGATTGAACTCTAGAGCAGGTCTTTCCAACCTTTTTTCAAGTACCACTTTCCCTTTTATAATTATATCAAGTACCACCAAGGTGTTACGAATAGGCTGTTTTTTCACCTAAAGCCTCCATTTTAAGTGTATGAAATACATCATATAATTCACATAAATTTACATGAAACAAAAATTAACCTTCCAGGGCAGTTTTTGTACTTCGGAAACAAATCAAGTTTAGGTAAAGTTCAGGTTGGCAGCAGATCAAGTTGGGGTGCAGGTCAGTCTACAGCCTTGTTGAGTACCTCACCAGTGGTACTTGTATCGCTGTTTGGGAATCCCTGTCCTAGATTACAGTCTGAAAAGCTAAATTAAATCATTTTAGTCGTACCCCCTTGTAGTCCGCAGTCAGCTGATCCCCACACTTTTTTGGACAGAAAAGGAGTATTCAACATGGAACAACTGTCAGAATTGTATTTAACAATACTTAAAGTGGACCAAAACCCAGGATTTTGCTGTCCCGCTGTGTGAAACTCCCCAGATCGCTTGAACCCAGCTCGCGTCTTCCCGTTCCCACGGCGCATCTAACGGGCGATCTGGGGGGTTTCATACACCAGGGCATCCCCGATCGGGGGGCCCCCGGGGAAAGGACCAGAACCCAGGATAGTCAAAAATATTGACTATCCTGGGTTTTGGTCCACTTTAAAGGGTAAGTTCGCTTTTAATGGAATTTGTATAATATTGTGTGGCGTATTATTGTATTAAGTGTAGACAGGGAGGCTGATTCATCATTAGCAGCAGGTAGCGACAGATGAGCGTCTGTAGCAGGCATTTTCAGAGCGCCCGCTAGTAGTCGCAGTGCTCAGCCGTGGGTCGCTACTTTATAGCGACTCAGTCGCTGTTCAGTAATGTTGAATACATTGTGAGGAGTTGCTATTTGACCAGTACAGCGCTGTATGGGAGCGCATGTTAGCGACTGTTCATAGCGACCGACTCACACCATATTCAGCAAAAAAACAGCCTCCCAAATCTCTGGCGCTGAAAAATACTTGTTTGTAGCCCAGAGCGCAGGAGGCGGTGTGTTTAAAGTCTGTTTTCAAGCATCTATCAACTAGTAACAAAGCAAAAACATATGGAATTACATTGTAGCAACATTGTAACATGAACACTTTAATGCCAGACCTGTAATGTAATTTCTGAAGAAATATTTAAAAAATGTAAAAAATTTGAAAAAACAGCTTTTTCAATGCCAGAAGAGGTCACAGAATTATTTGTGATTTCTGGGAAAAATAAAAAAAAAAACCTGTTTAAAGTGAAGAAAAGGTTCGTCCATTGAAATGTATGGGGGAGCGACAGGTAGCGAGAAGTCATACCTGGCGCTGTGCAAGGCTGAACGCTGGCGCTGATCGCAGAGGCTTTGGAAATGATGAATCAGACGCTACATGCCGCTATCCCAGTCGCTAAACAGATTCTGCTTGATAAATGTGGAATTGCGTGCCGTGTCTGGCGTTGACCAGTTGCTATCTGTCACTACCTCTCATTAACCAGGCGCTACCTGACGCTATCTTTTCTTAAATAACCCCCTTGGTGTATGTTGCCAATAGCAATATATTGCAGATAGTTGTACAGAACACTGCTGCTGGGCATGTGTAAGGTTCAGTGAGCTCAGCAAATAGCAATGGATTGCAGGTAGTGAAAACTGCTTCCATAAAACACACTTTTGCTAATATATGAAAATATTTAAAAAGTACTATATCAGCTCAGCACATTGAGCACATCCTCTTGGCACAACAACTTTACAGTTTCAAAAAATCCATCAAAAGTGGACTTACACTTTAATTTAATTAGAGGGAATATTAATTGTAGCGATAACCCTTATCGCCGGAGGGCTTCACCGCCCGAGACGTCCTTTTCCCAATCGTAAGAGGTGCTGCTGGAATTCCAGAGTCGTCCGTGAGGAAACAGGAACAGCCCTTACAAGGGCTAGTGAACTGTAATATAGCGTTTCCCCCAATAAGAGACAGAACTTCAGTATTGAGGGTGAAGGTGAAGTGTTTTTATTAGTGCCACTCTAGGCCTTATATACACAAGTCTCCATGCAATGACAACCACACTGACCAATAGCAGCAGGGCACACAATCCCTCAACTCTGCCGGTGACGCAATCAGTAGAACAATAGCAGGCTGTAATACCATCAATCAGGACAATGCCATTGACTGTGACGTAATCAACAATACACAATGGCAGTCAAAATACAATGACATTGCCTGTAACAGTATCAAAATACTATGACCTAATTAAGAAAAGGCCAGTGAATGACCCGGTGGGCAACTGAATAGTGATGACATCCAAAAGACAGAGCGTCTGTCACATTATTTATTAGATATTTTATATTAGTTCTCAATAAAAAAAACTAGCACCCATTTTTAGTTGAAATATTTTTTATTGAAGATTACACATGATGATCATTGAAACTATTATGGAAAGGCAATAACATGTCATGCAGATTTATATAGCAGTTGTGATGACATTCAATAAACGGTTGTCTTTGTGACATGAAGCAGACTTATGGCCCATTTAGACGGAGTGATTATCGAGTGAGAAATCACTTAATTGACTGCAATTTAGTGATAATCATTCCATGCAAACGACCACTGCGATCATGCGATGAACGAGAATCAGTTAATCGCCAGCCGTCGTTCATCGTTTGATGGTTCTAAGTGTAAATAAAATAATAATGTAAGTAATAATAACAAAAAAATGTGTTTTGCTATGAGAAGGAGTGACATGAGTGATCGCATTAGCGATTGTTCTAACAACGTTCAACCACAGAAGATTTGTATGGTCGTTCCCTCGTTGGACGAATAGTCAATTTATCTGCTCTTGCAAACCCAGCATAAGGATTTCAAAGTTATTATGTGCATACTGAGCTAAAAACCTTCCTCTTTAGAAAGAAAATAGGAGTATAATATTAGAAAAGGTGCAATATTGCTATGGAAAGGCAGATAAGCTTTTAAAGTGGACCAACACCCTCCCATGATCGGCCTGGGTATCTATAAGATTCCCGGACCGATCAGCTCCCTGACTGCGGGGCACCCCGATCGGGGGTGCCCCGCTGTGTGAAACCCCCCAGAAACCCCTAAATCCCTACCTGCTCCTCGATCCAGCGGCCTCCCGCACGTCCCTCTAGCAGGACACCCACCCGCGCCGGCCGTTTGGGAATGGCCGGCGCGGGCCCTGTAAGAGTGACGCACGGGAGGCGGCGGCGGGCGCGCTCTCTTGTCCGTCGCTGCCTCCCGCTTGTCCGCTGGCGGGGATTGGCTGCAGCGGTCACGTGGGAGCGGGGAGAGGTGAGTTTTTGGGGCTTTCTGGGGGGTTTCACACAGCGCGGCACCCCCGATCGGGGTGCCCCACCGAAGTGGACCAAAACCCAGGATAGTCAAAATCCTGGGTGTTGGTCCACTTTAATAAGGAATATTATGGTTTAAAGCAGAAAGGTGGATAATAACAGCAGATCAGCCATTTAGAACTCCAATAGGGGGATAGCACATTCAGGTGAAGGTTGTAGCCCTGCACATTTGGAACATAGTGGTGCACTTTTGTGCATCACTAATTCCACCATTCTGGGTGTTGTAGAAAGCATCAGTCAATGGGAACCATAAAGTTCACCCTAGGAGGTAGCTACTGTGAGAATAGAAGTTACTTGGCTGGTCACTGAGCAATACACTGCAACCACCCGAACACCCCACAGACAGACAGACAGACAGACAGATATACCATGAATGAAAGTAGAAACAGTGCTTTCATCCCAGTGCATGGGGGGGGGGGGGTACATATGCAGCTTTAGATTATACAATAATAAGAGTTACTCCCCCCAACACCAGTATGATTTAATTGAATGGCACTGGTCACAGCCACCTATATTTTCTATTTGTCCAGATAAATGCCAACCAGAGTAAGTGCTGAAGTACCCCAATTTGAATAATAAATTAATTGCTATTACAGTATAATGAAAATATCATATGCTCCACATTTTCTAGATATAAAAGCTGGCCCTGGCTTTTTCAACCAATCACATGGATATCCAGCTCGCTTGTGACTGGAAGAAGGGCGTGCTATACCTGGGCCAGGCAGCTGGTTGCTGCAGCTGGGGCTGAATGGGGTGCTTGCGGGAGGTAAGTTGAGTGTTAATGCATTTTTTTATTTGTATCCACAGTTTGTCTTTTTTTCCAAATTTTAATTTTGGGGGTTCATTTACTAAACGAATAATCTTGTCTCTCTCTCTCACTCTTTCTCTCGCCATATATACATATATATATATATATATATATATATATATATATATATATATATCGCTTAGTTATTACTTCAAGGTTATCCTAACAGGCAGGAATAACCCTGAGCCTGTTAGGTCTGTTAGCAATGTTTGAGAAACCATGACCTTAACCTTAAACTATTTAGTTAATTATGATGGATTGAGGTTTTCTTCTTAAAATGTAGACTTTACTGCAAGTCAAATACATGTTTTGTGGTGCCTGAAGTGTAAACAATGAGTAACAAAGGAAGCAGGTAGTATTTCCTAGTATCCACACCTAATGGTTCCTTCTTTGAATGACCTGTGTATTTGTATGGCCTCTAAGTAAATAGTAATAGTGGCTGCTTTGGAAAAGAACTAACAGAAAATATAGTGAAGAATATAAGGCATTTTCTGGTTATCATTTTATTTAGCTTGGGTGGGTTCCAAGGCTGCACATTGGAGGTAACTAAAAAATCCAATTAACATACCAGGGCTGCTCTACAACTGTTTTCATTTGAGAAGGATCAAAGATTTTCTTTTCTCTTAACCATTGAGTTCATTAACAATAGAATACCAAGTTTTACAATCAGGCCTGGTGTTCAGCGTCCTCATGGATTAATCCTAGGGGAAAGAAGATAAAACATAAAACATATTAGTGAAGCATAGCATTTCCATACATGCTTACTGAATTATATATTAAACCGGACCTTCAGCAAAATTTTATGAAAATCCCAAACCCCTTAAAATACAATCCCCCGGCATCTAAAATGAACTTATTTTAAGTTTTTAGTCGCTTACTTATTATTCTTTTCCCCTGCTGGGCTGCAACTGTGTTCAGGACTCCGGGCGCCTCCATCCTGCTTCAGAAGCATCACACATACTGAGGAGAGGAAAGCGGGATAAAGTACAGGGGGCAGGTTATAGCTGTGCTTTGCTCAGACAGAGCAGAGCTGGGTGCAGAAAAAGGACAGCAATCCCACAATACAGAGCAACACAGTCAAAAGGCACTTCCTGTTTGCAGGCAGCCTGATGCTCCATGTGGCACCACCTTGGATGTAAAACAGGACTAAAGTAAAACAGTAAAGAGATGTGGTTAAAGTGAAGTAAAGAGAGAATGATAGAAAAAGAGCATTTGAAAAAGAAGACAGAAAATGGAACATAAAAAACAGAGATTAAAGGAACGTGGGAAAAAGGAGAGAGAGAAGGAGGGAATATGGGAAATCAAAAAACAAAGGTGAAATCAGAAAGACAAAAGTAGGGAAGGTAAAAACAGAGAGAAAGGAGAAAGAGAGATAGAGGGAACATTGGAGGAAAGAAAGAGACAAAACACATTAAACACAGAGAGGGAAGAATGGAACAAGAAATCGAAAGGGGAAAAGAAAGGAATGACGATTTGTAAATGAGTGACAGAAAGGTAACAAAACCAAATGGAAGGAATGTGACGAGAGAGATCAGAGAATATGTAATGAGAGTGTTAGATTAAGGAGGAAATCAGAGAAGAGAGATGGAGACAGAAAAAAGGCAAGAAGAAAAAAAAGAGGAAAACGTGCTGGTGCTAGGGAAAGCAAGAGGGAATAATAGAGAAAGGTGGAATCAGAGGTGGAAGAGATGGGGGAAATGGGAAACAAAAAGCCTACTGAGTCAGCTCAGTTTTTAAGGTGTGTCTGAGTGGTGTCCTGTACCCCCTTTACCAAAACTTTGGGGTGGGTGCCCTGTTCGATCGTTCACAAACCCCAGATTCTGGTCATGATTACCATAAAGGAAAATATTTCCATTGTTTCTAGATGCTTTGCTAAGGTTTTTTTGCTTATGGTTGCTGGTATTTTACTTACTATTTAGGATTTAATGTAATTTAAAACAAAACCTGGGAATTTGACTTTTCCAGCTTTTGTTCCATGCTCTCCAGGGGATCCTGAATTGGCATGCCCTGCTGTGTGAAACCCCCCCCAGTTCGCCCAGTAGAACTCATCTTTCCTAGGTCCAATGAGAGCCCTTTGCCGTGTTTACATCCTTCATCAAAAGGCTCTGTTTGCCATCAATGGGAAGCATGTGCTGGTGTATCCCCCATATGCCCAGTGGTGGGCCTAGCTGAATGGCTGGGACAGGAGCACGTGTGCTGCTGGGGATGTGTTCCCCATTGAAAACAATCAGCGCATGCTTGGGATGGGGGAACAAAGTTATTACCGGTGATAGGGAACAACACTGTCACTTAAAATAACAACACTGATGTGGGACCAAACCTTGCATGGAATGGCCCTTTAAAGCACACCAAAAAGACTCCAGAACTAGGGGAAAGCCCTCCTTGCTTTGTAAAATCCCCAGGTTTGCTCGTAATCCTACCTCATTCCTTAAAGTGGATTAAAATCCAGCAGCGGCTGGCCTGGAATCTAAAAGATTCCAGGGCTGACCCCTCGCTTTTACCCGGGGCATCCCAATTTGGTGCTGTGTGAAACACCCCAGAACGCCTGAAAAAACTCACCTTTCTCTGCTCCAACTGTGCATGCGTGGGCTCTCGTCCAATGAGAGACGCCTACGTCATTCGGCAGGTGGCTCTCGTTATTTTCAATAGAGAATGCATGCTGCCACATCCCCTGCATTTCCGTTCCAGCCATTCAGATTGTCTCAGGTGGGAGTGCACGCATGGCTGGGAATGCGGCAGTGCACTCCCCATTCATGTAAATGAGAGCCCTCTGCTGAATGACATCACAGCAGGCAGCTCTTATTGGATGAGAGCCTACACATGCGCCATGGGGGGGGGGGGCAGGGGTTTTACACAGCAGGGCATCCCAATTCCAGATGCCCTGGGAGTATGGTACAAAACCCACGATGGTCAGATTCCCAGGTTTTGTTCCACTGTAATTACACAGCACAAGCTCTGGGATCTGGCAACAACCCCCAACACTCCCTCTCTTGAAGGGAGCTCCCAGCGGGAGGCGTCCAGCGATCCAACCACTTAGCATTAACTGGCAGGCATTAATATACATAGCACTTAATGCTGATTGCAGGAGAGTCCGCACATTCACCCTGGGAATCGGCTGGTATTGAAATTGCATGAAAGGTCCATTTCTCGTTTGGAATGAGGCACATGCTGCAAGCTGTGTCTTAAAGTGGACCAACACCCAGGATTTTGACTGTCCTGGGTTTTGGTCCACTTCGGTGGGGCACCCCGATCGGGGGTGCCCCGCTGTGTGAAACCTCCCAGAACGCCCGTAAACACTCACCTCCCCACGCTCCTACGCGGGCGCTTGTCCAATCAGAGAGCTCAGAGCCGATGTGGTATGCACGTACAATCGACGTCCAACCACAGCAGCTCTGAGCGCTGGAGGCCGCGTCTCACGCTTCCTTCTAACAGCCGGTGCGGGTGCGCGCCCTGCTAGAAGGAAGCGCGAGACGCGGCCGCGACCCGCGCATGCGCCGTTCGAACGGGGTTAAGATAAGGTTTGTTGGCATCCTGGGGGTTTCACCCCGCGGGACGTCCTGATTTCAGATGCCCCGCGGGGAGGGATCTGATCGGCCCGGGAATCTTATAGATTCCCGGGCCGACCCCCCCTGGGTGTTGGTCCACTTTAAGTGTGGTTGGCCTAAAACGCATCCTCCAATATTAGTAAATGTTAAAACAAAGTGACTGTGCTCACTATGCATGTTTCTGTTCGAACCCCATTGTTATCATACACTGGACAGATACGTTAAGATAAAGAAAAACATTTGTAACAAGATCAAAGCACAAATATAAAACATATATAAACACTGCAAAACACAGAAAACCATGTGTGTCGAAGGTGTGAATTCACAGATCTGCTGCAAGAACTCAAATACAAACTGATAGTTTTATTAGTGTTTTCTTGAAATATCCATGATGTAGATGTGTACATTTTGTTTCTGCTGCTCCAAAAGTTTCATCACTATATAACCTAATAAACATTATCACTATTATTATTACTGGTAGTGTTACTGTAAACATGAAATGTATTACAAGTCCTAAAAACATTGAAGCTATGGCACACGGCGGACTCTTATAAAGTTATCTACATGTATATAACCCATTGGAACTCTAAAATCTGACGACATTTTGATTGCAAGATAGAGTGTAGCTGTTATTGAGTGCAGACATTTAAACAATAGAAAAGAAGGGCATTATAAAAGTGGACCCAGGGCTTGCTTCAGATTTATATGGGCACTTGTCAGTGTCCCCTATGCAGTGTGTCATGTCACATGCCACGTCACGTGCTGTCACTCCTCATCTCTCAGGTGATTGAAACCAGGAGAACAAGTCTGGACATCAAAGTAATATAGGGGTATAACTGACAGGGGGGCACTAGGAGAAAAAAGGCCTTAGTAACGAGGGTGTGAGAGAGAGTCTGAGGTCAAGGGCCATAGGAGAAAGAAGGCTGCCAGCTTGAAGGGCTGCTTGTGGGTTTCCCTGTCAGGAGGGTAAATGTATCAGTTGCTGGTCAGGTAATGCTCTTAAAGCAGACCAACAGTCAAGAATGACTTAAACCAGACCAACACAACAAACAGTGCTCATAAACATAATGAATGTACCCTTTTCTAACTCTTGCTGTGGTCAATTTTAAAATCAAGATGAAGGCTCATGCATTTGCAGGCCACCTGCAAACAGGAAGTGCTGCTGGGCTTCCTGTTACTGTGCATTGTCAGTTATGTCAGTTGTTACCAGGCAGCAGCATGGCTTAGATGCTAGGAGAGGAAGCTACAAAATGGCCGCTACATTTCTTTTCCAACTGTGCCAGGCTGTTGGTCCAGTTTAAGTCTGCCTTAACCACTGTATATGTGTATGCTGGTCATATAACTCTGAATCATAGCGTGTGGTATCTTGTTGTTTTTGTGTTATTTTCCCAACAATATATCTCTTTAGTTACCATTTGTCTCTACAATCTTTTGCGTATATCCATTGCATTACCATTAGCCAGTTATTAATAATATTTATATATTTGTTTGCCTATTTTAGTCGAGCCAGGCAGGATATATATATATATATATATATATATATATATATATATATATATTATTAGTATTAGTATTTTAGTTATTAAATTGTTTACATATTTCTGGCTTAGCCAGGTAGAAGTTATTATTGCATTAATCATTAATATTTCTATTGTTTTTTATATTGTTTGCATATTTGGCCATATTGGTTCCAGGAGATATTGGTTATGATTTTTTTAGAAGATTAATTGTTTTCATTATTTGGACGAGCCATTCAGGATAATTGTTTACATCTAGTTCTGCTGATCATCCTTTGGACCCAATGCCAGCTATGAGCAGGTCTGCACACAGAATAGACACCTGACTACGTTGGGTGAGGCAAACCAAAGAATAATTCCATGATTCCTATGATCCAGTGGACTCCACAAACCCCTAAACCTCAAGGTCTGTACCTTCATCTGATGTGAAATATGTATGTACAGTTATGTGCACTTCATACGGTATGGTTTGATATGGTTTTTGTGTGTTTTGTGTGTGTTTTACACTGTTTTATGTGCTAATGACTCATCTATACTACTCAGTGGTACTTGAGATATTTAGAAAATGGAAAGGGGTACTTGATGGAAAAAGGATTAAAGCCATCTCTGAGCATTGCACTGTCTACCACTCACTAGGAATGGTCTCTAGGACAATCTCCAGGCCCACTAGTCTGACTGTCAATATTTTTAACCCCTCATTATTCTGAACAAATAAGTAAAACGTAAGATGGCTTAAATGGTGGGAACAAGGTAACTAGGTTAGCACAGAGTGAGGGGCATTGACCCATGTTTTTTCACTTTTAAAGGGTTAAACTTTTTAAAATAAAAAAGGCTTGGGGCCCCCACTCTAGCTCAGGGAACCAGTCATAGTGGCTGGTAGGGTGTGGAGGCAGACGCCCCCCACCTCTTAAGGCTACCAGTCTGCATAGCTCGCATGGGCTGGGAAATGCCAATACTTGCCCACCTAGAGTCCAGCAAAGTGGGTTTTCACAAGTTTCAGGTGATCGAAACCAGGAGAACAAGTATTGACATCAAAGTAATATAGGGGGATAACTGATGGAGGGGAACTAAGAGAGAGGAGGCCCGAGAGAGAAAATGGAAAGGGGTACTTAATGGAAAAAGTATAGGAACCCCTGCACTGGGCTCATCTGCACCCCCTGGCCTTTGGAGATGAAGGTGATGGGGCAGGCGACTTGTCAGCCCCTTCTGCCCTGTGAACAGGTGTAGAGAGTCTCTAGAACCCCTTACCAGTTCACAAAGGTTTAAGTGAAAAAACACACACAAAGAATAAATGTCCTTTATTATTTTTTCTCATCACCTCCCATCCATGTTCCAGTAGCTCCTTTCCAGAAGACAATTCAAGGTGACAACCAGCTGATCCTCTCAGTTCAAAAATAGTTATTTTCCAACAGCCATTGAGATACTCAACAAGGGATTGCTGGAGGATAACATCTCATTTTTATGGACAGCTATGATAATTACATTAGGAGAACCCTAACCCTAACTTCCTTTATTGTGTCCATCAATGTTTGCTTACTTACTAAGTGTATTTGTGTACAAAGACTTCGGAAACAGGCTTTTAAAGAATTGTATTTCATGTATACACCTTTTTACAATATACAATATGAATTTTGCCCTTTTAACAAATGTGGAATTATTATTACTTATTCACTTATTATTACTTATTATTACTTATCCACTTATTCTTGCTTATTATGTATTTCATTTTATATTTATATTGTCAGCTTCTGTCTTTACAGAAGGGTAGATCAAGCCATAAACAGTTATTAAAAGAATATCACAAGATATATGTGACCGAAATGCAACAATTACACATTATGACCTTATGAGCTTACAATCCGAAAGAAAAGAGTTGGTGACAAAAGACAGGGAATGCTTAAAGGGTCATAGCAGTAAATGCAGGAAGCAATAAAAAATAAAACATCTTTATGTGACTAGCTTTTAACCTAGGTGTTGGCTTAGTTCTCTGTTATAAAGTCATATGTTTTTGCATTTTTTACATTTTCAAATATCCAAGTTAGATTTCTTGATAACCAAAATCTAAGGGATTGATTTACTAAGTGTGTTAATTAAGGCAAAATTCCCCTATGAACTAGGCTGCATGGTGGAAAGTACTATAAGCCACACACCAGCCCAGAGGTGCTATGCACTGTGAACCCCAGCTCAGAACATAATAAATACAGAAGAATAAAGAATATAAAAAACACATGTTCATTTGTGTAATTTAACATACATGGCATTTCTGGCTTTGTATACACTATGAACCTGATTTTTTAAGTGGACCAAAACCCACGTTTTTAACTAGCATCCCCCGAATTGCTCCCCCTGTGAAGAGTACATTCAGGCAATTTTAACTTCTCCTGCTTCACTCTGAACCCAGATAATGGCGCCTGTTTAGCTGTAAAGCTCCACCCCCTTCAATTCATTGCCACTGTTGTTTGTGGCAATGATGTCATTGCCACATCTATGCAATGACAGATTGTATTCCATCTCACACAGACATGAAAAGTGAAAATGTCCATTACTAGTTAACACCCTAAGGGGGGAATATCGGCACGGGCTTCGGACAAATATATTTCACAAGTTCAGTGAGTTTTGGTCCACTTTAATGCTTCTACGGTCTGCTGCTTAAAATGGCACAGAGTTCACCATGCACCTTGGGACCGCATGAAAGGTTATTTTGCTTGTGATTCCAGAGGTTTCAAATTGTGCAAACAGGATCTCCCAAAGAAAAGGACTAAAGCCCGGAATGGTTACACCAGTTTAACCCCAGTTAAAGTTTCTGCATAGGCTACGCCAGGATGCGATTATTTCCAAACTATTCCAGCACAACACACACAAACTTATAGAGAATAAAATGTACCATATTGATAAAAGCTTTTTAAAAGTTGTTTTAAAAATGTTGATGACGATGCGGGTGGCCCACACCATCATAGTGCTTGATAAAACAGGCCCTACAAGCAACATTTACATACAGATTTATGCTGTACCAACTGTGTTTGAGTGCTCTTTAGGAACATCATCTTTACTATACATTTCACCCAGGCAGGGCCGGCCTGACCATGGATCCCGGTGGGTCCATGGTCCCAGGCGGCACTTTGCTGGCAGCGGCGGGAACATATTTGGCGGCGGAGGTGGGCGGCAGCAGCGGGCAGGAACATCGTGACTGCGGAGGCAAACGCGAAGCGCATGCCTTTCCAACTGTCCCGATTTTCCCGGGATTGTCCCGATTATTTCCCAAAATCCCGCGTTCCCGAACTGTTGCAAATTCTCCTGGGACGCCCTGCGCCATGGACACTGAGCAAGGGACCTGCTGTGCGCCGCCCGTGACGCCAGTGCCTTCTGAATAAACAGTTCCCGGCACCGGTGCAAAGAGACTTCCTGGCGTGCGGGTGAGTGCGTGGGAGAGGGGGGGGGTGATGAAAAAACTTACAGCATGCAGGGGTGAAGGCAGCCGACATTGCCGGAGAAGCTGCTGTCAATCTGTGAGCAGGGGGCGGGGCAGTAGTTCTTATGGGCGCCGGCTGGAACTAAAGCACTGTTGCTGTGTTTCCGGGGGAGCCTCAATAGGAGTGCACAGAGTGCTGGGTTTCACAGGCTCTCCAGGCTCATAAGTGTGTGCACGGAGTGACAGAGGCCCGTAGCTGAGAGCAAGTGTGCTGCCTCTCAGTGACTGACACTCAGACCGCTTCCCCCTAAGAGATAAGAATGTGGCATTTCCTGTCCAGGCTGCCCTGTGCCATGTCAGCTGTGTGTGCAGAAAATAGCTCCCCCACCCACACAAACAAGGCAACACATTTATGTTCAGGATGTTCTAGGTGAGATGATTTTTCTTTCAATGGATCGTTGCCCAGTTCCCCAACATCCTGCTCAGTCACTGCCAAGGCTTAGAGGGAACATTGGTGGTAAGAGCGGGGGCCGGACCTATGTGCGCATGTGTCTGTCTGCCTGTGTGTGTGCTTGCATGTATGTGTGTTTGACTTTGTGTGGGGGCTTGCATGCACGTGTGTGTGTGTGTGTGTGTGTGTATGTATGTGTGTGTGTCTGCATTTATGTGTGTGTCTGCATGTATGTGTGTGTGGAGAGGGCTTGCATGCATGCAGTGTGTGTTTGCATGTGTGTGTGTGTGTGTGTGTGTGTGTGTGTGTGTGTGTGCGTGTGCCTCCATGTATGTGTGTGCCTATGTATGGGGGCTTGCATGCATGTGTGTGTGTGTGTGTGTGGAGGGGGCTTGCATGCATGCAGTGTGTGTGTGTGTGTGTGTGTGTGTGTGTGTGTGTGTGTGCATTTATGTGTGTGTGTCTGCATGTATGTGTGTGTGGAGAGGGCTTGCATGCATGCAGTGTGTGTTTGCGTGTGTGTGTGTGTGTTTGTGTGTGTGTGTGCCTCCATGTATGTGTGTGCCTATGTATGGGGGCTTGCATGCATGTGTGTGTGTGTGGTGGGGGCTTGCATGCATGCAGTGTGTGTGTTTGCCTGCACATATGTGTTTGCCTGAATGTTTATGTTTGCCTGTGTGTGTAGGGGGGCCTGTCTGCATTCATGTGTGTGAGGCTTGCCTGTGTGTGTGGGGGGGGGTGTGTTTTCATGTAATTTGTTACTATGTATTTATTAGGTGGCGTTTCCCTTTAAGGCCGTGGCTGGGAGCTTGGTTTAAAATGTCCCTCTTTACTATTTTCAAAAGTTGGGAGGTATGGCGTAGCGTAGAAGGAATGAACGCCACTCTCCATAGCGGGTCATTCACAAACTTTTCCGTACTGTGTGTGTGAGGCAGAGCCGAGAGAAGCGCCGCACTCGCGGCATTGTGGAATGCAAAAAAATGGGGGCAGAGGCGAGCGGCAGGAGAGTGCGCGCACTGCTGGGGGAGGCGTGGCTTCCACCAATAGCTACGCTGGTTGGCTGAGCCACTGCAGGGGGGGGTCGCTATTTGATGGGGACTGCTGGAGGCAGAGCACTAGTCGGGTCTGGAGAGAGGCATATCGCACACCGGCGGCTGCTTCACACTGTGATAGGTAAGCCGGAGAGGCTGCCGTACGTTCCCTATACCTTCAGTTCTGTTGCTTCTGGAAGCTTCCGTGGAAGAGAGGAGGTTCCAACTTATCTGGCGTTCATAGAGCTAGGTGGGCGGTCGTCACGTTACAGCCCGGTGCCTGGTGGCTTCCAGCCTGCCAAGGGCCGTGGGCATGGGTTGCCTGTTATAGTCTGTACTGTCCAGGTGCCAGATTAAAAGATATTGGTGGCAGAGCTGTACACCTGCCCGTGGGTGGCTGCTTGGTTATGGTGACTGACTGTGCATCCTGGGCGGCCATGTTTGCTGGTCACCTGTATAGAGTGTAATTGGAACAGTTGGGGTTGAGCTTGTCCAGTTACAGGGCTACCTCTTATTGGCTATTTAACACCAATGGCTAAAAGACTCCAGGGCTGATTCTGATTTGTGATTCTGTTGCTGTGTGTAGCCCCTGCAGTATTTACATAGCTGGCAATCCAACAGTGAATGTGCGGGCTATGGCCACATCCCTGCTTTAACTTCATCTGAGGCGTGCACCAGGTGGGGAGAGGGTGTGGCCAGTGCCCCCCCCCCCCCTTAGCTAGCTTTGTGCTGAATGTTGCGCTGAGCGTGCTCATTGTCGGTCTGCACAGGGATTGCTGAAAGTGCTGGGGGGTCCACACACTGGGCATCCCAAATTAAGACGCCCTGTCACAGAGGAATAACACCTGGGAGAAGGACAGTACTGGTTGGTGGCCTTCTTTAATGGAGAGGTGCAGTGTTTCAGAATAGGGCTTGCTTGTCCCATGTTCTTCTATTTATCAAGCTGGGAGACCGCGCCCAATGCTGTGGAATGCTGGCCGAGGCCAAGAAGTTTGGGTCTAATGTACCTGCTTGTAACAGCTGTAGGTTCAACTGGCTCCAAAATTAAACTGTGCTATCACTAATCTTTTCAATTTATGGGATTAAGGCTACCAGTTCATCACCTGCATGGCTGTATTTACCATTAGACAAACCTAGGCATGTGCCTAGGGCAGCCACTTGCAATGCAAGGGGAGGTGCCATAGTATGTGGTTACTGTACTATAGTAAAGAAAATAGGTGAAATAAAGGTGCTGGCACCTTAATACCTCCTCATGAACCAGCCCACCCACCCCCCCCCCCCGCCCCAGCCATGACAGTGGGGAGATTTGGGGTTTTTTATAGACTGGGGCATCACAAATCTGGTTGTTCCTAAGTAAGTATCAAAGCCCAGAATAGTGAACCAAACCCGAATTGAGATTCTGCGCTATGTGAAAAAAACCCAGTTCGCCTAGTAAAAATCACCTCGCATTTTTTTTAATTGGGGGGGGGCAGCATTTCACTCTTGGACCCAGGCAGCACAATGTCTTGGGCCAGCCCTGCACCCAGGACAACCCTTCTGTGCACCAAACATACACCAAGGGGAAATAAACTGGAAATCATACAATATTTTTACTTAGCTTTTAGTTCAAATATATTATCTTAGTGTTCAAGTCATTTAAGTTTTACAATAGAAAACTGCAAGAGAACATTGTGATCAAAGATTTTCTACAAGCAATCTCTCAGATGGTTTAAGTTTCTTGTGCTGTTGTCACTGAACTTATTTTCTACATTAACCAACAACGCTAATGCAGCAACTGTGAGATTGTTCTGACATTGAACTTTTTTTTTTGTTTTTTAAGACTATTTGTCCCTTCCTGGGGTTGGACCATTTTTAACATGTCCGTGATATGAGAAAATTCTTAATGTTATAAGTTTAATGTTACCATTAAATGTTTTGCATGTTTTTTTTTATTTTGTCTTCCTGAACACCACTTTTTGCAATGATCAGTGACACCCTCATGAAAAAACAGGTTGTCTGGCCCAATGAGGAGCATATTTGGCGTGTAAAATTGTCTGACTTTACTTAGCTAATAAAAATAATACTAGAAAAATAAGACATTAATTTAAAGATAAACGTTAGGTTGATTTCCTCATTTTCACCCTCAACTACACCAAAAAATTCAAAAAGACAATATTATTTTTTAAATCTTTTTTACTTGTCTGCAGCTGAACACAAATTAGTATCAGTTATCTTTTCTGCTGCAAAATGAATCATATCTTGGTTATGGAAAACCCCAATTTTGAATTTTCAAGAGGTAAAGAACAAAATCTCAAAATGCATGATGAGAAATGAGCAGAAATTACAGTAGACAAACATCAAACACCAAAATATATGGATCCCATATATATCTATATATATATTTCCCTGAGAGACATGCAAGATCTCTTCTCGCTCTTAAATCCATTATCTTTTAGTGGATGATTTTTTCCTGTTTCTCCTTTTTCCTATTTTTTTCATTAATTTTTTTTTTCTACTGTCTCTTGGATCAAACCTTCCTCTTTAAAGCCTGTTACATTTTTAAAGTTTACATTTCCAACTGATCTTGATATTATATTTTTAAATAACTGATATTTTAAAAAAAATTGTAGCTTATTGTTGTATATATATATTGTGTATTTCATTGCTGTATATAGTGTCAGTGTAAAAGTAGTGTAAATAGTGTAATTTACTTTCAGTTGATATCTTGTGACTTTTGTTCATTACAGGCCTGATATACTATTAAATTCTCATTGTACCTTTTTCATCAGCACAGGGCTTGCCTGGGTACACTCAAAAATTGTTTTTTGTGCACCCCCCCCCCCATACGTAGTGCAGCTAAGAGGCCGATTCATTAATAGCGGCAGGTAGCGACAGTTGAGCGACTGTAGCAGTATTTTCACAGCGCCCGCTAGTAGTGGCTGTGCTTGGCCGTTGTTCGGTTGTTGATAGCGACTCAGTCGGTGTGCAGTAATGTTGAATATTGGGTGAGGAGTCGCTATTTGACAGGTTCCGCGCTGTATGGGAGCGCATGATAACGACTGGCCATAGCGACCGGCTCCCACCATATTCATTAACAAATCACGCTCAAAATATTCTCGCGCTGTGTAATGCATGTTTAAACCCCAGAGCGCTGGCGGCGATGGGTTAAAAGTAGTTTTTTAACCCTCAAACAACCATATTTTTGGAAACAAAAAAAAACATGTTTTACAAATAATTTTGTAATATTAATACATTAATATCAGACCTGTAATATTAATTCTGCACAAAGTTTTGTTTTTTGTTTTTTTTTAGCTTAAAAAAAAATATATAACATGGCAGAAGTGGTCACAGAATTTATCACATTTAAAAAAAACAAAAAAAACATTAATATGAATTAATTATGAATATTTAAAGATTGTTCCATTGAAATGCATTGGAGAGCGCCAGGTAGCGAGAGGTCATACCTGTCGCTGTTCAAGGTCGGACGCTGGCGCTGTGGGCTGAGGCTGGAATAATGATGAATGATTGGCTATCTGGCGCTATCTCAGTCGCTAAGCAGGATCGGCTTGATAAATGTGTGATTGTGGTGGGGAGCCGGTGTTCTCGTGGCGGTGCCCGTCATTACCGGTCGCTCACCAGGCGCTACCTGTCGCTATCCCTTGTTAAATAAGGGCCTAAGTATCAGCAAACTGCCTTTGAAACATGTTACTTCATAAGCTACACCAGGGTGCTCCTATATTTCTCACTGTGCCAGCAGGTGGGGTAGCCAGGCGCACATAACAATTTAAAGACATAAAATAGGTACATATGTGACAAGCATAATGGATTAATTAAAAGAAAACTCAATACACGTTAACATACATATTTTGTACCTCTCTCAGGCATAAGTCCACTTTCAATTGAATTTTTGAAAGTGAATATTTTTGTGTTGCAAAATGATGAGGTGCTGCTCTGATCTAGCATTTTTTAGCAAATGGGTTTTTTATGGAAGCAGTTTTTAGCGGTTGCTATTGGCAACGTACACCAAGTGCAGACTTGGTGTATATTGCCATTAGCAACAGATTGCAGATCATTGTACAGAATACTGGGACCTCAGCAGTGCCAGTGTGTACAGAACTCACTTCTCTCTTCTTGGTGTACAGACTTAGGGGGTTATTTAAGAAAGGATAGCGTCAGGTAGCGCCTGGTTAATGAGAGGTAGCGACAGATAGCGACTGGTCAACGCCGGACACAGCACGCAATTCCACATTTATCAAGCAGAATCTGTTTAGCGACTGGGATAGCGCCATGTAGCGTCTGATTCATCATTTTCAAAGCCTCTGCGAACAGCGCCAGGGTTCAGCCTTGCACAGCGCCAGGTATGACCTCTCGCTACCTGTCGCTCCCCCATACATTTCAATGGACGAACCTTTTCTTCTCTTTAAACGGGTTTCTTTTTTTTTTTAATTTCCCAAAAATCACAAATAATTCTGTGACCTCTTCTGGCACTGAAAAAGCTGTTTTTTCAATTTTTTTAAATGTTTAAAATATTTCTTCAGAAATGACATTACAGGTCTGCCATTAAAGTGTTCATGTTACAATGTTGCTACAATGTAATTCCATATGTTTTCGCTTTGTTACTAGTTGATAGATGCTTGAAAACAGACTTTAAACACACCGCCTCCTGCGCTCTGGGCTTCAAACAAGTATTTTTCAGCGCCAGAGATTTGTGAGGCTGTTTTTTTCCTGAATATGGTGTGAGTCGGTCGCTATGAGCAGTCGCTAACATGCGCTCCCATACAGCGCTGTACTGGTCAAATAGCGACTCCTCACAATGTATTCAACATTACTGCACAGCGACTGAGTCGCTATAAAGTAGCGACCCACGGCTGAGCACAGTGACTACTAGCGGGCGCTCTGAAAATGCCTGCTACAGACGCTCATCTGTCGCTACCTGCCGCTAATGATGAATCAGCCTCTTAGTGTACATTGCCAGAAGCAACCATTGCAGGAAGTGAAAACTGCTTTCATAATGCACACATCTGCTAACATAGGAAATAAATAAAAAAAATACTAAAAAAGCTCAGTACCTTAAAGCACATGCTTTCTATGTTTCTAAAAATGTCGTCGCAAGTGGAAAAAAAAATACACAGATACAATTCAGTGTAACATACCCATTATATCAGAATTGAGACCCCTGCACCAGTAAAAACAGGTGCATTGCTGCGGAGCTGTACACTGACAGTTTAGTAAAAGCCTTTTTTACATGTGCTGATGTGAGCAAATAGGTGTGAAAATGTTTTTAACCTATGATCAAATCTGCATCCATAGATGCCCATGTGGGGCACACCATCATAGTGTAATGCTGGGTAAATGTGTCCCTGTATGTGTATGTACACCTCCCTGCATTGCCTCTGAATGAAGGAAATTTTTGTGTGTATGTACATATACACCTAACAAATAAAGACTTTGTATTCCGATCTGGTTTTGAGTTTTAGAAGCTAACGGGCTCCCTATGGCCTACCTGTGTAAATGTTGCAGAACCTACGGGGGCTTAACTTTAGGAGTCCTCTTACTCATTACATTACATTGCAACATCACATTTGCAGATTCTGCCAAATATTAATCGTATGTTATTGTATATTTTTTTATTATGTAATTAAATAAATATATTTATTTAGATTTTTATGTTTATATGTTTTTAATTTTATTTTTTAATCATGAAAGTCTTATTTGCTAAACGCTACCATTGTTCCCTATCTCTGTCTCAATAATACACCTAGGTAAAGCCGAAAAAGTAGCCGACCGGCTTGTGTCTGTCGATATTGGACACCTTTAGTAAATAAAGTCCAAAGGGCTGATTTGTCAACAGAAACACAAAAGCAACCTAGCAACCCGGCCCCATTGTGCCGCGTGCACAGCTGGAACCCAGCTCGCCTAGGCCCATCGTGCATTGCACACAACAGCTCATAGCACAATGACTACAAAAATCTTAAACAATGCAATAGGAATGATGCCAGTAATTATGAAGGTTTGTTTTTGGTCTCTGGATAATAAGATCCTTTCTCGATATCCCATGTGAAAAGGAATCCAAAGTTTCATGTAGCCCTTTACAATTGTATTTTAAAAAAGAAACAATTGCTTTACTTGTTCATCCAGGCAAATAAAATGCTTGGCTAAACATTAAAAAAACAGCAACACATTTTTTAACAATTCTGTCCCAAATTAAACAATGACTGTTCTAGAATGAAAATATCACTAATAGAATTGCTTTTATACAATGTCTAACAATTTTGCAATGCTTGAATTACGTGCAAGTCAATGCTCTACTCGGTTACCATTGTCTTCTTTGGGGCTGCCCTGAGTGAGCCAAGTTAAAGGAGGGAAGCTGGCTTCAGGTGGAGAAAGTGAGCTTGTGGATAATGGACATCTTATTAAATATAGACAAATTAATTGAATTCTGATTGGGTTTCTGCTGCCTGCTTGCATACCTGTTCCAGGCTACCCTCATCCTAAATGGCTTTAGTAAATCATTCTTAAACTGCTGGACCACCGTGAATCTTTGTCTAGCTTAAACAAGGTTGGCCCAGTCTAGCACAACCTTAGTAAATGTGCCCCTAATTCTCCCGCTAGTTGACCCTCTGGTCATACTTTCTATGAACCACACACACCCAGTAGAAGAGTCAAGCTGGTTCTTGTATTAGCTTTACACTGAATGTAACATATAATGATATAGAATAAAGTTATATTTTAGGAGATGTGGGTGGTGTCAGTTGTGATTAAAATGATGCACAATGTTAAGCACATTGATGAGGAGTTTCCATAGGTATTTAAGGTTTTTTAGATCTTAAACAAGATGTACTTAACACAGTAGAAACAATGATTTTACTTCCCTATTATATTTAAATATGGCCTGAAATGTATTTATTATTGCTTTTCTAGTGTATGTATCCAACATATACATAGATTTAGTTTTGTGTGTTAAATACATTGAAAAGATCAAAATGTCTCTGCCTTATTGTAAATATATATGGGGCAGTTGTGGCCTAGAGATAGGGAAGTGGCTTTGTGACTAGAGGGTGGCAGGTTAGATTCTTGGCCATGGGTCATGATTGAAGTCTTGAATCTTGAACAAGGCACCTAACCCCCACAGCTGCTTCCTGGCCCTTTGACTAGGGCAGTCCCACCGATCTCGGCACATGTTTGCCTCGACTGCCCCGTACTCACCCTCTGGTGCATTTCACTGATATGTTTACTAGTGAGTGGATTGTTGTGTGATGCACCTTTGCACAGATGGTTTAAAAGCAGAACACGAATTTCTTTGTATGTGAAAGCATAATTTGGTCATATAAGCACATTATTATTATTATTATTATTATTATTATTATTAATAATAATAATAATAATAATAATAATGATAATGATAATAATAATAATAATAATAATAATAATAATAATGGTATTATTATTGTTATTATTATTATTATTATTATTATTATTATAACAACAACATAAATGTATTATTATTATTTATAAAAGTTTATAAGGCTTCACTAGGGGCAAACCAGTGGCGTAATCATTAAAACAGAGTTTCATATCTACTATAAAAAGTGACAAATCCACACTCCCTTGCTATTGCCAATGAACCTTAATCCTGGATTAACCTGGATTAAAAAAGTCCACTCTCTTTATTTAATGGGAAGCACCCTTTAATTTGTTTAATGTAATACAATACATTTGGAGGGGGTGGGGGCTTTCTGGGGAAAAAAAGTCCCAGTTTGAATAAGATAAGATTGGAGCCAGCTTTAAACAACATCCATAAGTACAAAAAATGAGCTAGGTGGGAGGGTTCTTTTGATGCCCAGATAAGAGATGGGAAAAATAAGTTATGTTTACAGTTTTTGATTACTGTAATTGGGCCCAGTAAGTAAACCTGTACCGACAAGCCTCCAGAATTACACATTCAGCCTCCTTGAAAGTTAGGACACGTCTGGAATTATCCAAATGATTTAGTTTTTTTCTGATAAGGCTGTTTGAGCTTTTCTGACTTGGCATAATAAAGTGAAAAATAAAATGTTTTGCTTCTATGCACCTGTGATAGGGCAGCTCTATGGGTGAAGTGCAAATAATGAAAGTGACATTTCTGCAAATTTGCAAATGGCAACAAACTATGTGGAATCCAAACAAAATTGGAGAGGCTCATTTTCAGATCACAGTTACCCTGTACCTTCTAAAATTAAATATCTACCCCATTATACATAAGACCTGATTTACTAACTTTGCTACATTATCCCATTGTAAATAGTACAGGGCTCACCATGTTATGCGCTATGCTGGTTCTTCAGCTCACCGCAGTGTAAAACTACCGGGCCTAGCGCAGCTAACTAGCAGAAAGCTGCGGATTCATACAGCTTCTACATAGGCTTTGTCAATTGATATTACCAATCTAGATTCCTACATGTGGTGTAGCCAAGCACACAACACACATACTTGTCACTGATAGTGAAAAGATATATTTATTAGTAGAATTATAGCCATTTGGGGGCAAAATATTTTATACATGCTACATACATGACAAATACAATTCCTGATTAAAAAAAAAAGAATTACACAGAGGTTAAAAAAATGAAAAATCCTAATAAACTTGAATATTCAGTCATTTCATCAGGATAATCACCAATTGCCATCAGTGTCTTAGTTTGACACCATAGACAATGTATGGGGTGATTCCAGGGTCTGCATTAGGCCTGAGGTTGAGCGTATTGTTTTTAGTTTTGCTTTGTCTTAGCATTTTGAACTAGAGATAATAATATATGATTAGTTATATTTACCAGAATATACAAATGCTTTTTGCCCTCTGGATACTGTGGTATTGGTGGAATCTACTCTATAGCCTTTGTAAAGTCTTTATTGAGTTTTTGAATGTATTCCTTTAAATAAAGACTTAAGACTCATTTATACAAATCAATTTGCGAAAGAAAAATCAACCGACAATGTATCCTTGAAAATACTCCCTAAGCAATGACTACTTAGTTGGGCGTCATATTATTGACTGACATAAAATTTCTCTTTAGTGGCATGAACATTGACATGTGGACACAGAAATCGACCACAAATAGGATCTACCGCGCATATCGTCCACTTGCATATGAGTTGTAGTTCATTTGCTCGCTCAGCTAATTTATCCGTTCATGGAAATGGCCCATTACGTCGTCTTAGGTGAAAACCACATTTATCAATTTTGCCCACATTGGCACAAATCAACACACTGTAAAACCCACACGGGGAGGCCGATTCATTAATAGCGCCAGGTAGCGACAGATGAGCGCCAGTAGCGTGATTTTCACAGCGCCAGCTAGTATTCGCTGTGCTTGGCCGGGGTTTGCTTGTTGACAGCGACTCAGTCGGTGTGCGGTAATGTTGAATACGGGCTTAGGGGTCGCTGTTTCACAGGTTCAGCGTTGTATGGGTGCGCCTGACAGCGAATGGCCAGAGCGAACGGCTTGCTGCAGATTCATTAACAAATCACGCTCCGAATTTTTTCGCGTTGTGAATTCCTTGTTTAAACCCCAGAGCGCTGGCAGCGATGGATTTAAAATAGTTTTTAACCCCCAAACAACCATATTTTTTGATTGTAAAATTATACAAGTTTTTATAAACATTTTGTAATATGAATACATTAATATCAGACCTGTAATATCAATTCTGCACAAAATCCTTTTTTTTTTTTTTTTTTACCTTAAAAAAAAATCCTAACATTGCAGAAGTGGTCACAGAATTTTTGACATTAAAAAAAAAAAAAAAAACATCAATAGCAATTAATTATGATTAATTAAAGATTGCTCTATTGAAATGCATTGGACATCACCAGGGAGCGACAGGTCATACCTGGCGCTGTGATGGGATTAGCAGCGGCGCTGTTCGTTGCAGTCGGCTACATGATGAATCCCGCGGTAGCTGTCGCTCTCGCCGGCGCTAGCCTCATTTAGCTTGATAAATGCGTCATTGTGGCCGATGCCGCGCGTACTTGAGCCGGTAGCCGCCGTTAGCTGGCGGGACCTGGCGCTCGTCAGACACTACCTGGCGCTATCGCTTGATGAATAAGGGCATTACTAAACTATCAGTGTACAACAGTGCAGCAACTGTCAGTGTCAGAGCTCTCATTTCTCATAGGGTATATTGGACAAGTTACACAGCATGTCATTTCTCGCTTTTTTTTTCCAAAAGATTACAATAGATGAACATTAAAGTTTATTTTATTTTAAAATTATAAGATTATAATTATAAGGTTTTTCATGTTTTTTTCATCTCTATAATAGTTTATTTGTTATTTATTAACCAATAAATATGGATTTAACATAAGTATGTGCATTCTGGCTATGCCAGCTGCTGGAATAGTGCTCACCCTGGCCTAGCCTATGTAGCAGTTGTTTTAAACACATGAGCCCTGTGCCATGTAAAAAGCCAGACTGTAAAGTAATCAGGCCCCTTAGTTTTTGTTTTACATGTCAGTGGGTTAAATTTTGCATTATGGGCCTGATGCACTATAACAGAGTGTGCCACATGGGCATACATGGGCACATGCTGTCATAGGTGAAAAACATATTTATCAATAAATATTATTTACGCTAACATCAGCGAATGTAAACTCAGCATTTACTAAAGTGTAGAGTTGAGCAGCTCAGCACCTGTCCCTGTCAGTGGGCCTGTTTTTACTGGCACAGGGCTCTCACTTCCCATAGAATATTATTAATATTTTTTTTATTTCATACAAGTCTGCATGGCCATTTCTAGTATTTGGATATGGAAACCAACTTAGGAAGAAATGTAACAAGGATAAATGCTAGTTATCATAATGAAGAAGCTTACACAATAAAAAATTACATTTATTATTCACAATGCAATTCTGCAACTGTTCTTCATATACTACATTTGTGTGTTTTTATTGTAATTATATAGTAACATTAATTGATTTGTGCTATAATCAGACATGTTATTGGTTGCACATTCTATACACAAATGTTATGTGTACATTCCAGCTCTGATATGACAGTCACATCATTTTGAAACCGGCATGTGCCATTTTGGCACATACACTTCAGGGGTCTGGTATACTAATGTTTCTAATGTTTGTCCTATTTGAAGGGCTTGCTAGTGTGCTGCATTATGCGACTTTTTGGGGCTTACCACAGTGTATACCCCCAACGGAATGCAGCTTACTAAAAGCAATTTGCCATTTTTAACAAATTCTACATAGACTAGACACTAGGGTGTACCTATATTTCCAACCTATATTTCTCACTATTCCAGCAGGTGGTGTAGCCAGGTTCACACAATACACACACACAAACACACACACACAGACACACACACACGTGTACATACTTATTGGTGGCAAAATAACAATTTATGAAACTGTGAAAAATGGTGAAAGCTAAACAAAACTAGGGATTTTGACTATCCCAGGTTTTTTTCCTTCTTCCTTGCTCCCCTGGTCCCCTGGCCTCCTGACTTAGGATGCCCCGCTGTGTGACCCCCCCCCCCCCCCGATCGACCAGTAAAACTCACTTCTTCCTGGTCGTACAGCACATGTGCGCCTTTTTCCATGCTATTGATGGTGTGCCCTTCTCACCAGCACTGAGCTCACCTGGGTGGGCTCCATAGTGCTGGTTCTGAGCGCACCCCAGTGTAAAGTAGCAAGCTGCCATTTAACATTGTTGCTACATGTGCTACACCATGGTGCGCCGAATATATTTATCATTATTCTGGCAGCTAGTGTACCCAGGCACACATATCACATACACTTTACAGGACAAAGATTGACTTTCTTTCACTGTACGCCTGCTTGTACAGGCGCAGGGCTCTCAATTCCAATTATGTCCTATGGGAATTAGGAGCCCTGCATCAGTAAACACCAGTACACTGTCATCTGCTGCAGTGCTGTACGCTGATGTTTAGTAAATGTCAGTTTTGCATGCACTGAGGGTTAATAAATATGTTTTTTGCCTATGACAGGGTGCACTCATGTCCGCTCATGTGGAGCACCGTGTCGTAGTGCCTGATAAATCAGGCCTTTAATGTTCGGGAACCGGCTCAGTTTACAGCAATTGTGAGCAAGAAGGGCCACATCCCCAGCATTGAGTGCCCTATTCATATAAGCTAGGGGCATGTGCACAGGTCAAAGATGCCGCCGTCGGTGCTCATGTGGGTGAGCCATGTGCAGTGCTTTCCGGCAGCCAACAATGTGCCCACTACCAACTTGAGTGCCTTCAGCCAACCACTCGGCTGCATTCTCGGCAACCCTCGAGGATGCGGTAGGAATATCAGGCGTTCTGGAGGGTGATGCGATGGGGGGCTCCAGCATTCTGCATGCCCCCACTGTCTTAATGCAGAGGTACAGACACTCACATCTGATGGGAAAACGGGTGTTGGTCTATTTCAAAAATATTGCACAAATTCATAAATAACCCCCCCCCCCAAGAGATAAAGTTTTCCACTTTAAAATGGATTACAACTCTCTTGATTACTTGCTGAACAAGAAGATACTTTCTATCACTGACACCTAAGACTTAACATAATTTGTAGAAGAATTCAAAAATCCTTGTTGATATGGAATAATGTGTTGATTTTTTTGCTTTATTGTAAATTTGAACTCATTCTTTTTGATGTTTGCTAAAAATGTATTGAACATGTAATATTGCTAAAATATGAAGAACAGCTGTAGTGTAAACAAGTATGTAACTTTCTAAACAAAAAGCTGGAAGTGTAATTTGGAAGACAGCCAGACGTTTGCCTTGAATTTTAATAGATATCTGTGCAAGAAGTTTGGGTAGATTTGTTCATTCAACTCAATATAAAGTATGAAATAAAATCTGGACCTGATTGGCTAATGAGATGAGGAAGTTCTTCATGTGGAAAGGTCATTGATGAAAGGCTTGGAAAGGCCAGTAAGGCTCTTCATATTAGGATGGAGAGGCTTGGTGAGACCTGCAAATTTCTTGATCCCCTATAGGGTGCTGTTATTTACCAAATTGTAAAAATAAATTTACTATTTATTCTACAGCACAGGGCTCACCTTGGTATGCTTCATTATGGTTTTTGAGTGCACCATAGCGGAAAACCTAACTACTAGCAAGCTGTGTTTTTAAATTGTTACTACATAGGCTTTGCTATGAACATGGATATATATATATATATATATATGTTAAAAAGTTCTATAATTTACATATAGGACATACGTAATGATAACTAAAAGATACAATTAGAGAGTTAAACTTGCAAACAAACTTCAATACCCATAATATCTATTGTTTCTAAAGCCTTGGTGAGAACATTGTGAAAAAAAAATATGAAACGGGTAAAATAACATCAGATGCACCGACAAGTGATGTGCTGATGTACACTGACAGTTTATTAAATGTCTGTTTTACATGCTCTGATTTTAGCAAATATTGATAAACGTGTTTTTGACCTATGGGGGCGCACGCCCATGCATGCCCATGTGCCACATGGGATAAATCATACCCCAAATTTTTACATCATTAGAAAAAAAAATTCTGCATTGCGACGCCCGATCTGAGCATTGGGACTTATTTGCAATGATGTGTATTGAGTGAGGAAGGATCTCTAAATTCAGAGATCCAATAAAAACCGGAGAGACACTCTCTAAGTTAATTGAAGTGAAAAGTCTCTCCAAATCTTATGGCCTGCTCCTGGGACCTTTTAAGCACCAATACATTTACCATAGTAGGCACTAGTGTGCTGTTATTAAAGCACTATGTGGAGTAGTGCGGCTAATTAGTAGCAATATATACGTATTAAATGTTAGAACGGGTCCAAAGGAGGACAACAAAAATGGTAGAAGGGCTTAAACTTAATTTATCAGGATAGACTTAATAACTTAATTTGTACAGTCTGGAGGAAAGAAGGGAGAGAGGGGACATGATTGAGACCTTTAAATATGTAAAATGACTCAATAAGGTTGAGGAGGGAAGAAGAAACTTAATGATAGAACAAGAGGGCACAACCTGAAGCTAGTCCGAGCTAGTAGGAACAATGTTAGAAAATATAATTTTACAGAAAGAGTAGTAGATGCTTGGAACAAACTTCCAGCAGAGGTAGTTGTAAAAGTGACAGTAAGTGAATTTAAAAATTCCTGGGATAAACACACATCTCTCCTAAGATAAAGAGCACATACAGTATACACATAAGGGCAGACTAGATGGAGCGTATGGTCTCCTGCCGTCAACCTTCTATGTTTCCATATTTGAAATGCTTAGACTGGCGCAAACAAAACAAACTTGTTGGGTGAAAAAGGTTGTTTATTGGTTAAGAAGAAGTTTAAAAAAACAAAAATAGCTTATACTTATACACCTATTTGTGCATTTGCATCTTGGCTGCTGATGCATTTTGCCAGGGAACCAAGGAAAAAACTAAGATTTCTCAAGTTTAAAAAGGGATTAATGTGCAGGGAGGCACCAGCAATTTGTTTAAAATAGGTGTTGTTCTAGTTAAATTGCACCTATCTTTGTGTCTCACTTATGTTACAAGCCATGAACTAAATCTGATTTATAACAATAAACAAAAACTGATCAAATAGCATGCAGTATAATTTGCCCACATAGGAGTAGCAAGCGGTGCAGCAGAAAAAGCAGGCACACAGATAGGGCTGCACTGCTGTGCACTGATGGATTAGTAAATTACTGTTTCACACTGTGCTCATGTGAAAAACTCTCTCTCAAACTTATTTGCTGATATACAGGGCCCTACACCATAAATAATCCCTAGTTACAGTTACAGGGTAAAAAGGCAATTGTCTGGGACCACAGGACCAAAAGGCCCCTGTAATAGGCAGGACCGTTTTTTGCCCGGGATGCCACGTATCCCTGTGTGCTAGCAACCTGACATTACTTGTAAGCATACAATGCACCTCACACTGCACACTCGAAGCAGCGCCTGTCTGCCACCCAGACCATCGCGGGTGCAGTAGCAGCCATAGCAAATATTATCATTTGGCATTTGGCAACCACCAGGAGCATGGATGGGTTGGGACCAAATGTAGATTATTTATAGAAAAATAAGACATACCCTGAAAATAAGCCCTAGCCATCATTTTGAAGAACAAAAAATAATATAAGACCCTGACATCATTTTGGGGACACACTGTAATGTTTTGTGCACCTACAGGCACGTTTGATGTTTAATCATTTACTAAGTAGAACATGATGGCATTTTTTTTTTACTAATGGCTAGAAATTAGATATTTAAATGTGCGACTGAGCACCCGAAAAACATGTCCAGGAGTGATTTTGTATTCAGACATTTTTTATAATCTCTCAGATAAAATATCAACCCCAACGGAATTGCTAGGCAGGGGATGTTTTATTAGGCAACTGGGTGACTGATATCAAATGATCACAGTTCTGTAGCAGTGCAAATAATCTCAGAGGAAGGAATGGTAGCACTATAATATTGCTTGTAAATTGCATTGAAATCCACAATTGTAGCTATGATTAGGACCACTCATACATTAGTGCAATTAATAATCTGAAAACAAGTCTGTTTTTTATGTAAGTAGGTAAGACCCTCACTCTTAGTGTATTTTAGTATCAATATGTATTTGTACATTACATTAAAAATAGTATGCACCAATATTATGCATTGTAGAAATGTAAGTAAATGATAACAATAAGAATTCCTTCAAAAAATATGCACTAATTCAACTTTTTGAAAAAAAAATATATTATGAACCTCACTTGTAGAACTGCCCAATTAGTGGGTCTGGAAAAAAAATACACTTTTTTTTTTGGCCTTTATTGTGTGCTGAGTACGAGAAGCTCTTCAAAGAGAACCACTCCTAAAATCCCAGTGGCTTTCAAAACCATTTGGATAAGCTCCAGAATTTACTTGCTTTTAAAAAAAATGTGGCTAAAATGGGATAAAATAAAATAATATTTTATATGAACTTTCAAGCAGAATCTTTCTGATATTAGGTTTACAGTTGAAATTAAATGACTGGGCTTGCAAACAATTAAATTAATCCAACAATTACGGGGATTCATTTATTTGATTCAGTTTAAGAGGTAGTGAGAGGTTCTGAGCGTTTCCTGCACACAATGAAGTGAGAAAAAAATGCCTCCTTTATTACAGCTGCAATATCATGATGCTACATGCAACATTTCATATTTTATTAAACGTAATACTTTAATTAAACTTAAAACTTAATATTGAAACGTAATTGTGTAATTTCCTGTAGAAATTCTTACCACTATCATGGTTATCAATTATAATGTGCTGTCTCCGGCTTCTGCTGGTTTTACAAATGTTAATCATGTCTGGTACACTTTTTAAATTATAATGTGACATAATGTGAAATGAGTTTAAATGTAAACCGTCTCAATAACACCTTCAATTCCACCTGCAATATATATATATATATATATATATATATATGATTTTAATCATGTTTTCTGTTTAGTTACAAAACATTTTGCACCAGCGTCTAAAAATTAATTTTAGAGTGGACAATATACATTAAAAAAAAAAAAAAAAAAAAAAAATATATATATATATATATATATATATATATATATATATATAGTTTAATTGTAAAATCTAAGTTAATAACATTTTTTTCTCCAGTTTACAGCATATATGCTATATACATTTAAACACACATGTTGCGTGGCCTGTAGCTAAGAAGAGTACTAAATGGCACGTACCTTATGTAAAGATTAACTATTTGTAAAAGTTTTCCTGTCGAATTTATCATTATTGTTTTTTGTCAGCTGATATGTATAATTTACAGCCGGTGGTAGAGGTTTAGAGGCTTAGCTATAGTGGAGGCAGGTATGTCATACAGTAGCTTTATTTTTATATGCTGCAATCATATGTTATCTTAAATGTATACAGCAGATAAGGAAATGCCAGCATGCCTGCCCTTTAATGCAATAAACAAATAAAACTAACCGTTTACAGAAAATAATGTGCCACCACAATTTCCTAGGAACGTTACGCATTATTTCCTATTAAGTCAGAAATATATACATATATATATATATATATATATATATATATATATATATATATATATATATATATATATAGTAGCAGGCTAAAATTTCTCGCTCAGTGAATTTAATGATACATGGTGTGCCAGCAAATGAACCACATGGATACTTCAGAAAGGCCCATTTGATACTTGTCCTTGTTTGATTTCATTAAGATACGTTATGTTATATATGTTTCCAAAATATCGTTTTGTATATATTTCAGCTGTAAAAAGGTTACACATAGAAATAATAGTAAGCGCTCACACCAATTGCACCACTTGTGTGATGCCATAAATACAAATAATGTAAATCGGGGTATCTGCAGGATTTATTCCAGGCAACTTTTTATTTTTTTGAATGAAAGAAAATAAAACAGCAAGACCAGGGCCCTTGATTTATTCTCATCTCACAAAATAGTATAATTTGAATGAATGATTGCAGAGGGTGCTTGTCACCTATGAAGCTGCACACTGCCTATCTATAGCACCTATCGTATATTGGGATACAGTCTGAAAAGCAAAGACTCCAGCACGTCCCTATATTGCCGATGTGTTTCTTGGACGTCTCCAAGCCTTGGACTTTGCTCTGCAGTAAAGCTAAATGAACGTCAAAGTTGATGACTTTTACAAGCAAGTTGTCCTTGACTTCAGCAGATTAAAGATTAATCCAGAACCGAAATGCTGGATTGCAATGTTATTGAAACAGCCAACATTCGATAACCAGGCACACACATTGCTTAGAAAAATACCATATAACAGTGATACGCGACACAATGCATGATCCTGATGGAGGATAATTATAGCCAGAGAATTATCACGATATGACGGTTGCTAATGACATACTCCAGGATAGCATTATCTTGGAAGACATCTAGTGGATTTTTTTGGCAACTGCAGCAGAAACAATATTGCAGCAACAGTCGAGGATGAAGAAAGGATCCAGCTTCATGTCCCTGCCAGACTGGGCGAGACATTCTGTATATAGGGCAGTATCGCACACCCAGACCAGAGCTCCGCTAGTCATATCCATACAAAGCACAAGATGGCTGGCCAACCCTTGTGGTCATCAGGATTTGCTGGTTTTGGTGGTCTCCCTAGGATCCCAATAGTGCAAACCTCTCAGGCCATGACTATGTGGGAAACTGGTGGCAAACCCACTCATCTGTACATTCACAGGGGATCTGCTTACAGATTGTGCTGGACTTTGCTCATACTCTGCTGACTATCCACTGGCCAAACAAATAAGTTATTCCCATGTGAACTTTGTTATACATTAAGATGTATTTCAAGTACATAAAACAAATGCAGAAAGTTGTACATATATATATATATATATATATATATATATATATATATATATATATATAAAACAGTCTTCAATTAGAGAACATATTACATTGTATGTTTTATCTTAACATGTGATATGTAGATAGGTAAAACCCGATGATAATGTGATACCCTTTATTGACCAACTCTTCTTCAGGCATAAACTTAAAGGGTTTCCAGAACGTTCCTTTCCGGTCCATTGAGTTAGATTACTAAATAGTATTACTTTATCTTCTGATCTTCTGTCTGCATTAATAGCCAACACCAATACAACTTTCTAATACTACGAAGGTAGCTAGGTAGATACGAGGTAGGCCCATGATTAGGAACTTAGGAACCCCAACGTTTTTAATTCATAGGTATAATCAATTATTTTAGAGGGAAACGCCTTGCCGATCAACAATGCAATGTCAAAAGAACGTGTTAAAAAGGATTTTGAATGACTGTTATTTTTATGTCTATATGTATATATATATTTTGTGTCTATATAATCAATTTATAACCCAGTGCAAGTGCCCTACTCCCCCAAAATACAAACACACACACACACATACACACACACACACACACACACACACACACACACAGAGACAGACAGACCCCAGGCAATGTCTTTTTGTATTGAGCTATTTTTATTGTGTATATGTGGCTTCATCCAGCGTGGCTTTCCACAGTTGAAACGAGCAACAGCAATGGTTCAGAATATTCTACACATCATAACTGCTTATATGTCTATTTCAAACGCTCTTCTTGTTTTTTAGTTGTATTTATTTGTTTTATTATTTGTCGCCCTTGTTTTAAAGTATTATAAAGAAAGAAAAATGCGTTTCTCATCAAGTTATGTTGCTACTCCCAAGCATTTAAGAATTATTTCTGTGGAAACAATCCTAAACAGTGTATATTGTATCTCATTTATTTTCACCATTCCCTCTTGCTCATTTTTGGGTATGGTCTTTACATAATGTACCATGATGCTATAAATATATATATATATATATATATATATATATATATATATATATATATATATATATATATTTGTTTGTTACCTCGCTTACTAAGCTGCTACTGCTACTACTACTATCAATAATAATACTAATATTAACGTATATGCAGCACGTAAATAGAAGCAATATTCTAGCAACTTTCATTTGTCACTTTTCTCAGTCTTTCTACTCAGCCTAAACTCCTTTCCTCTTCTCTGTAATTATCCTTTCTCTATATCTTACTGTCTCTTCTACCCTCCCTCTTTTTATTTCTTTTATTTTTCCCTCTCCATGACCCACCTTTCTCCTATTTTTACTTTCCCCCTTCTCTCTCTTTTCTACCCCCCTCTTTTATTTCTTGCATCTTTCCCTCCCTTCTAAACCACCTTTATCTTCTCTCTACCACCCCCACCGTTCTCTCTTCCTCTTTCCACCCTGCCTCATTTTTCGGGAAATTGTCCCTCTCTATTAACCCACTGCCCCCTCTCTCTAATGTGTCCTTAACCCACCTTAATCCTCTTTCTAATTCTCCTCTACCCACCCTCTTTTATGTCTTGTTATTTTTCTCTCTCTGCTAACTTACTTGCCTCTCTCTCTTCCCCCCCCCCTCTCTTTCTCGCTCTCTCTACCCTCCCTCCTCTCTACTAAACTCCATCCCTACTCTCTCTAACTCATTATTTCTCTCTCTCTATTCTTTTACCTTCTCTTCTCTTTCTTCTACCCTTTCTTCTTTTTATCTTCTCTTACCCTTCCCCCTCCCCAGTTTGACTTCTCGCTCTATTCATTCCCTACTCTCATTTAGGGATAGTATGTATGTATATATTTATAAAGAGAGAGAGAGAGCGATAGAGCTAGATATATAGGCAGAGCGACATCAACCCCTATCAGGGGATGCTGAGCTCTTTACATAGATGGCTTGGGCAGATCCTGTGTGTGGAACATAACAGGATACAACACAGGGCCCATGTGTGATGGTGCCGCTTTTCTCTTTGCTGCAAATTGGATTGGGTTTCGCGTTAAACATCGCAAATCATGTGCCAGTGACACTCACAAGCTCCTGATATCCATCTTTAGAAGCTAAGTGCTGAGGCATCAGAATCCCATCTGGTGTGTGCATCCCAGAAAACCCATGTCCTTTCTATAAATACAGCTTGGCCCAAAGAATGTGGGCCAAATAGGTAATTTCTAAAATAGGCTCTTAATTGCAGCTAATAAGTTGTTGCAGACGTGACATCTGGACTACACAAGTAGTGGCAGCTACTTTCACTGACACACATGTAGCTTTGCTAAGAGCAATGGCTGCTGCTTGACTTTTTAAGAGCTCTGCCTTGAGTTCTTGTAAATCCCCTTAGATGCAGGCAAGTATATATGAAAAAAATCTAGGGATAGCTTACATGACTGGATAGATTTAGTGTTGTTTGGCTGGATGGACATTATTCGATCCTATATAATACATATATAAAACGTTGTTTGCCCTCTGCGCCTTATATACCTACATCCCTATTGTCTGTTCTCCTTGCTCTCTGTTCTCTTCCTGTGTGTCTGCATGGCATTTATGCTCCTTTCCTATTCTCTCCTATGTGTCTGCATTTATTTTTTTGCTCATTGTCTTTCTGTAGATTTTGCCACTTTATGATTATTTTCTAGACGTCACTATGTACTTCAGTTTTTAGTCATTTTCTCTTCCTCCGTGCGTGTCTGGATACAGTCTTTTGTCCTCTTCTCTTCCTCCCTGTGTGTCTGGATGTGGTTTTTGGTCCTTTTCTATTCTTCACTGTGCTTTTGTATGTAGGTTCTGGCCCATTTCTCTTCCCCCCTGTATGTGCATGTCGTGTTTGCTCCTTTTCCCTTCTTCCCTGTGTGTCTGGATGTGGTTTTTGGTCCTTTCTCTTCCTCCCTGTTTGTATAGATGTGCTTTTTGGTCCTTTTCTATTCTTCCCTGTGCTTCTGTATGTAGGTTTTAGCCATTTTCTCTTCCTCCCTGTGTGTGCATGTAGTTTTTGGTCCTTTTCTTTTCCTGCCTGTGTTTCTGGTTGTGGCCTTTGATCCTTTTCTATTCCTCACTGTTCTTTTGTATGTAGGTTTTGGCCCCTTTCTATTCCTACCTGTGTGCCTGCATGTAATTTTTGGTACTTTTCTCTTCCTGTATATGTGTCTGGATGTGGTTTTTGGTCCTTTTCTATTCCTCCCTGTGCTTCTGTATATGGTTTTTGGTCCCTTTCCTGTCCTGCCTGTGTCTAGATTTAGTTTTGCTCATCGTCTATTTTTTTCTCTGTGTCTGCATGTAGTTTTTGCCATTTTTTCATTATTTAAGTGTCTGCATACAGTTTTTGCTATAGTGTCTTGCTATATTTTTCGTGTAGTTCTCTTTTCCCATTCTCTCATGTGCCTGCATGTAGTTTTTGCTTTCTCTTTTCCCATTCTTTAATTTGACTGCATGTAGTTTTCTTTCTCTTTTCCCATTCTTTCCTGTGTCTGAGTGTATTTTGTGTTTTTATCTCTTCCCCATCCCCCCCCCCTTATTCCCATGTGTTTGTATGTGGTTATTGTTCCTTTGCTATTGTTACTGTTCCACTGTTCTCACAACACCAAAGCCCAATCACTTGTAAACCAATTGATTACCTTGATTTTTTGCAAGTTATATTGAAACTACACCTCTGCTGGGGTCGGCATTATAACTTTTAAGGCTGCACTATATGTCCTTCAGCTTTTGTTCCCAATAGAGTTACAGCCAGTCTGGCCAGAAAGCGATCAGCCACAAAGCAAAGGGCTCCAAATTACTGAGCCGGAGGAAGCAAAGCCTTTGAACACAGCCACTTCCCTATACTGGGGGTAAGACAAAACATGTCTGTTAAACTTGAACTTCAGAGGGGGGTAATAAACGCCAGACAGTCAGGATGTAGGCGGATAGAGGGATAGATACAAACATAGCTAGATGGATGGAAAGCATCACGAATAAAAGGGGAGATAATATTTTTCCAGTGATATTGATATATATATATATATATATATATATATATATATATATTATTAGCCGATCAACTAAAGATATTCTTTTTTCATTTCTAAATTCTGCTTTAAAGCAACCATCCAACCTGGGTTGGGGGAACATGCAGTGTTCCCATAATCATGATTGGCTAGTGACCATTTAAGAAAACAAACATATGTAGTCATTTAAAATGAGTGCAAGCTCTTGAGCTGAATGTATCATTATAGGCACTTAAGGTTCAGACCAAACCTAAAACCTAATACATGCAGAGAAAATGTAAAAAAGACAAGGGAATTTCAGGGGACACACACACACACACACACACACACACACACACTATATATATATATATATATATATATATATTTTTTTTTTTTTTTTTGTTCAGCTGCTTTACCTGGTATGTTGGTCTGGCAGTGTTGCAGGTCCAGGTACTGGTCCACAGGCTCTGCTGGCAGCTATGTACACTCAGCCTGGCAGGAAAGACATATCTTGCTTGGAATCTTTTGGTCTGGGGCTGTGGGGAAGTGTCATACTGTTTAATTACCTCGCGTGGAGACACCATTTGTAAAAAGCAGGGTTTTTTTCTAGCTCCTTCATTAATGATATTCTTTTACTTGACCAATAATGTAAAGCAGGGCCTTTGTGGAAACATCTGTTTACTGAAGAATATCATAAACTTCCCTGTATAACATGCTATGACGTAAATATGGATTTTAATGAATGAGCCCATCAAAACTATTGAGCTGGCTGTGGTCGGATCTAGAATTCAGCCTATACACTGTGCCTGGGAAGAAAAGAAGCGACCTGCACTTCTATTTATTATACTGGGTGAACAGTGTTAATAAAACACACATAACTTCCTCAGAAGCAAAGCTGCATTTACAGTAAAGAGGATGAGTAACTCCCATATATTGGGGATTATGTCAATGACTAAACACAATTGCTACAAAGACCTGCCTATCTGCGTGTGTGTGTGTGTGTGTGTATGTATGTATATAGATAGGTGTGTGTGTGTGTGTGTGTGTGTGTTTGTTTAGATATATATTTATATGTGTATGTCTGTGTTGTGTGTGTCTGTGTGCTCATGTCACTGACTAAACATATTAGTTGCAAAGACCTATCTAGATAGTGTGCATGTGTGTGTCTGTGGATCTCTTTATCTATCTACCAATCTAATAATGTGTGTGTACTTCTCGCGCTCTCTCTATCTATATGTGTGTGTGTGCTGTGTTCAGCCAGTGGGTAAACGCATTTATTACAAAGACCTACCTAGATAGTATATATATATATATATATATATATATATATATATATATATAGTTGTGTGGGGGTGGGAGGGTGTATCTGTGACAAGCCTAGTTATAGGGATAGGGAGTCTAACCTATTAATATCAATAATAATAATAATCAAAAATAATAAAATATTATATTAATAATAGTAAGTGTTAAATATATAAATACGTGTGTGTGTGTGTGTGTGTGTGTGTGTGTGTGTGTGTCAGTGCTTAGCCAATGTATACCAAAAACTATATATAAAAATTATATATTTAAATCGCCACATATATACACACACAAACACACACGTGTACAAACATACGCAATACATATCATAAATATGTAATACCTGTGTGATTTATTTAAAACGAAAATACTATTGTCTCTGTTCTTGCCCATGCTCCCAATATATTATTGATAATTAGTCATAAATAAAAAAGTAATAAGTATATCACATAGTGATAGAATTCTGTAATAATGAACTATAATGAGTTCTTTGCAAAATGACCGCGTTGCTGTACCTCTATTGTGTAACAGTTGTCCGGTTGATTTTTTTTTGTGACTTCCAAGAGGATGTATTACAGGTTGTAATAAAGCCAAGAGTGGAGACTGGAAGGAAATGTATTTCAAATATCTATTTCTGTTTTGGTATTGCATGACAATTTGTGTTTGTAAATAAATTCGCGCAAACAACAAACAACGAACATCCAATTGATATATATATATATATATATATATATATATATATATATATATATATATATATATATATATATATATATTCTTTTTGACCTGTTTTATTGACAATATTTTACATAGTGACACAGATTCACGTGAATGCAATTTGATGTAACTTGAATATTTTTTTAAGTGTTCAGTGCTGTGCCTAGAAGTAAAAATGCACAAATAAAAACGCATTTTATATGTACCTTTAAAACAAATTCTAAATAAAAGTGTACAATATTGGGTTGGATGCAATGCACTGTGCCTGAAAAAGAAAAACAAATAAATAAATAAATAAATATATCTGGATGCCTCTCTCTTTCATGCAGTAGTGCGTGTGTACAGGGCAGCATATGTATCTGTAATATTATATAAGGCAGCCAGGCTGAGTGGTATCAGTGTTGCAGAGAGACAGAAATTGCCTATGTGTGGACACGACCCCCAGTGCTGTCCAGGGCTCTGCTAGGCAGGAAGAGGCTGCAGAGCCTAATTGACATGGCTCATTTTGGCTAGACAGCACTTTCAACTTGACCTTGGCCTCCCTCCCTGCTCAGTCCCTGCATGTGGTGCTCTGCTCAGAGCTCTGTGTGTACACTGATAAGGAAGGCTTCACACTATTCACACTCCTCTCCGGTCACCAGAATTGTGCACAAAGGGCTCGTTTTCTAGAGTAGATATCTGTTGGTTTAGTTGAAAAAAAAACCTTGACCAACATTAAATATAGAGGTCCGAGATAGATGATCGTCCCTTTAGAAAATAAACCGTGAAACTTCCAACTTGTACAGTTACATTAATAATATTAAAGTAAAAATAAAGAAATAATCAATAATCATCGTGTATCTGCAATGACATGGAGGTTAGGAAATTAGGTGGGTATATGAGTCATTCTAAATTATTCTGCAAAGAGCCTCATAACCCTCCTTTGGCACACAGAGGTGATTACCATGAATATGTATATTACCATCTATACAGCCTTCAGAAAACATTTATACGGGCGTATAGTATGTTTGTATTGGCATCAACACAAGCATTGTGTATGGACCTGTACTGTCCTCCCTGCCTGTGTGACAATGACACGTGTGTATCCAAGAAAAATCACTTACCTGCAAAAACTCTTCATAACACGAAGGTGCATGGATGCACCAATGAGGCCAACACTGGCCCACCAGGAACACAATTCCAGGGATGGTCAAACACATGCACCTTATATAGACGATGCCCAGGCTGCTGTGTCTTAAAAGAGGCGAAACACAAAAGTGAGAGATATCACATCCAGTGTACTACAAACCAGCCACAAGTACACAGGCTGGCAATTCAGTATCTATCAATCAATATCTATCTATCTATCTATCTATCTATCTATCTATCTATCTATCTATCTATTTTTCTCTCTCCAGCTACCCAATATCTATCTATCTATCTATCTATCTATCTATCTATCTATCTATCTATCTATCTATTTTTCTCTCTCCAGCTACCCAATATCTATCTATCTATCTATCTATCTATCTATCTATCTATCTATCTATCTATCTATCTATCTATCTACATTTATCCATTCCATATGTACCTATCTTTGTAACTATCTATCTTTCTCTGTTCAGCTATGTCTATCTATTTGTTTGTGTGCACACATATAGACTGGCACACTATCTATCTATCTATCTATCTATCTATCTATCTCATCTCAATGTATCTGTACTGGTATTACGTGTACCCCTCCCCCCCCCCCCAAAAAAAAAAAATAGATAGATAGATAGATAATGCTTTTAAAATAGCATGCGACAAAATGTAAACCCAAGAGAGCCTGACATAGGCTGTAGTGGCGAAAATAATAGAATAATAGAATAAACTCGCTGATGGAATATATATATATATATATATATATATATATATAATACAAAGGTGACGTCACGATATAGAAGATGATATTTTCCTATAGTAATGTGTTTTATACAGCAGTTTTGAAAGAAGGCTGTAGCATCAATATCACCCATGTTAATCTGTGGAAGATCCCAGATAGATCAAATCTAAAAATAAAATAAAATGTGATGTCTCGAGATATAGAAGCTGTTCTCTGAGCTTGCCATCCCCTATTGACCCTGGCGAAAATGAAGGCGAATTAGCTTGTATTCTCAGTGATGTTGCTGGTTGCTATAGTGCCCATGTTAGCAAGGATGCTTTGTGATTTAATGGATGTTACGCTATACAATTATGCTTGTGTGTGTGTTTTTGTTTGTATTTTAGAACTTTGTGTATTCACTTAACAAAGGTCAGTGGGCAGCCGTGTCTCAGCGATGCCTGCCCTGTCACCCATAAGTGACATGTACTTAGCATATGTAGCTCATGTGGAATTGTGGATATATTAGGATATCTGCCTTCTGAGTCATTCATCTGCCCCTGCATTGCTGACTAGTAGGACAGGGTGCCATGATGGCTGGTAGGACAGGGTGTCATGCTGGCTGGTAGGACAGGGTGCCATGCTGGCTGGCAGGACAGGGTGCGATGCTGGCTAGCAGGACAGGGTGCGATGCTGGCTAGCAGAACAGGGTGCCATGATGGCTGGTAGGACAGGGTGCCATGCTGGCTGGCAGGACAGGGTGCGATGCTGGCTAGCAGGACAGGATGCAATGCTGGCTAGCAGAACAGGGTGCCATGATGGCTGGTAGGACAGGGTGCCATGCTGGCTGGTAGGAAAGGTTGCCATGCTGGCTGGTAGGACAGGGTGTCATGCTGGCTGGTAGGACAGGGTTCCATGATGGCTGGTAGGACAGGTTGCCATGCTGACTGGTAGGACAGGGTGCCATGCTGGCTGGTAGGACAGGTTGCCATGCTGACTGGTAGGACAGGGTGCCATGCTGGCTGGTAGGACAGGTTGCCATGCTGACTGGTAGGACAGGTTGCCATGCTGGCTGGTAGGACATGTTGCCATGCTGACTGCTAGGACAGGGTGCCATGCTGGCTGGTAGGACAGAGTGCCATGTCCACTGGGGCTAATGAATAATACAGAATACAGATTTTCTTTTTCACAAATCAGTCTAGAATAATTGAAATGGTGTCCATCCGACCATGGTTTCCATATCGCCCTGTAGTAGGTAGCGATGGGGTTATACGTTTATAACCAGCAGAAGAGGAAAGAAAAAAAATGGATTATCTGCATTCTGCTGCCCGGTGGTTTATCAGCTGCTTTGCATATCACGTGTCCGGGCGTGAGCCAATGAGCAGGCGCGGTGCGCGTCATTGCTGCTTAGTCTGAGCGATTTGGGATGTGTTTTTTCAGTCTTTGGGGCTTTTAATAAAAGAGGCAGTCGGCTGCCTGCTGCCGCTGCTGCTGGCCGGGCTATGACCGCCTCCCTGCTCCTCCATCCACGCTGGGCCGAGCCGGTCATGTTCCTCTACGACAACAGCTTGGATGACATCAACAAGAACATGGAAGGCTTCCCCGGCAGCAACTTCGCAGCAGCAGCGAATCAATGCCGGAACCTCATGGGTCACCCCGCCGCCGCCGCATCCCTCACCCCCAGCAGCGCCTATTCCTCCAGCGAGGCACCGCCAGTGTCCGCCATTGCGGAGCCCGCTAAGCAATGCAGCCCGTGTTCCGCGGCCGTGCAGAGCTCATCCAGCGCCAGCTTGCCCTATGGCTACTTTAGCGGCGGCGGCTACTACCCCTGCCGAATGGGCCACCACAGCGCCATCGCCAAATCCTGCTCTCAGCCCTCCTCCTTCGCTGACAAGTACATGGAGACCTCCAGCGGCGAGGACTTCTCATCCAGGGCTAAGGAGTTCGCTTTCTACCATCAGGGATACCCCACGGGACCTTACCAGCCGGTGCCCGGCTACCTGGACGTGCCTGTGGTCTCCACTATAGGGGGCCCCGGGGAACCCAGGCATGAGCCCCTGCTGCCCATGGACGGCTACCAGCCCTGGGCTATCACCAATGGCTGGAATGGGCAGGTCTACTGCGCCAAGGAGCAAGGTCAGCCAGGCCATCTCTGGAAATCCTCTCTACCGGGTAAATAAAGCACCTGCCCTCCTCTCATTTCAAGACATGCATTCTTGCTGCCCCTTTAACTGTTTCGATTAATCACTAATCTAACTGGCCTCAGTGATTTCAGATTGGGTTATACCCGTAAGAATTAATCAAGGCAATTGGACTTGCTGTTTTACTCTCCTGAGAAAAATAGCAAGTCCAGTTGCCTTGATTTATTGATAAAGATATACAATGACCTGCATGAAGGTTAAACTTCCCAGACATATGTATATGTATATGTGCTTTGTGTAATGTATTTTATTTAACATAAGCCCTCTCAGTGTTTTTCCCATCATTGTTTTATTGAATATGAATATATATATATATATATATATATATATATATATATATATATATATATATATATATATATATATATATATATATATATTATTTATATGAAAATATGAAGCCTTATTTTAATTTTGTACGTATTATTGATGGACATTTCATTTAAAAGCTGGGTTGAATTATGGACTAACAATAAGCCCACTTGTCTTTTATCTCTCATAGTTAAGTTACTTATTCGTGATATTTAAGTATATATATATATATATATATATATATATATATATATATATATATATGCCAAAGCATAATACTATTGCAGTATATCATATACAAGCTGCATTGAAATGTAGCATAAATTTAAAAAAGCCTTATTTTTTCTCCCTCTTTTTTTCTCTCTCTCTCTGTCTTACTCTCGCTCTCTGTCTATATATATTTATATATATTTAACAATGCCAGAACTAGTTAAGCTTATATATATTTAAATAGATTTAGAAAAGTACACTATTAATGCAAATGCAGAACGTGTAATAAGAAACAATAAGTCCACTTGTCTTTTATCTCTCATAGTTAATATATATAAATATATATATATATATATATATATATATATATATATATATATATATATATATATGCCAAAGCATAATACTATTGCAGTGTATCATATACAAGCTGCATTGGAATGTGGCATAGATTAGAAAAAGCCTATTTTTTTCTCCCTCTTTCTCTCTCTCTCTCTCTGTCTTACTCTCGCTCTCTCTCTCTCTATCTCTCTCTCTCTCTATATATATATATATTTATATATATATTTAACAATGTCACTAGCTAAGCTCATATAGATTTAAATAGATTTAGAAAAGTACAATATTAATGCAAATGTAGAATACAGAACGTGTTATAAGAAATGTGCATTGAATTATGACATGTAAACCTTATTTCTTGCATTCTGCAAATTCCTTTTTTATCCAAATGATGATAAACTTCCTATAATATAAACGCTGCTTTGAATTCTGGCCAATGTATTAACCTTATTTTCTAGCCTTCTTTACCATTTCTTTTTAAGATTGTTGCCATCTTTTGTTCATTTTACGTTTTTTTTTTGTAATTACGGGTTATTAACAAGTAATTGTCGGCTTCATAATTATACTCGGATGGTTATATATGAGCAGATATTGAATCCTGAGGATGAAATAATGATATTCGTTCTGTGATTGGAGGCGTATTGCTGTGTTCAATTATAGATGAAGTGTTTCCGTTTCCAGTAGTAGCATTAATATTAAAAATTGTATTATTTTATTAAAACGTTATAGTATTTACTGACAGTATAACGCATAGCATTTGTGTACAAGGACAGACAGACAGTAAACTTATAAAAATGATTAAAATTAATTACATGTTACTTATGTCCTGAAGCTACAAAATACAAGAGAAGGAAGGCTCCTCATCCGCTTACAGAGAGGTGGCAATTATTCAGAAGTGTCATAGTGAGACTGTGGCAGTATATACACGTGTTGATTGCTGTATAGGGCCACTAGACTCATATATATATATATAAGGCTATTATACCACTAGATGCTATATAGGGCTACTCAACTAGATACTATATAGGGCTACGATGTGGGGCCACTAAATACTATATGGGGTACACTATGGGGCCTATAGATACTTTAGAGGGCTACCCTAAGGGTCCACTGGATTCATTATGGGGTACTCTATGGGACCACTATAAACTTTACAGGGCTAGCCTATAGGGGAACTAGATAGTATATAGGGCTACTAGTGCCTCTGAATACAATATAGGGCTACTCTATGGGCCTGCTAGACACTATATATATGGTTACTTTATGGGGCCACTGAAAACTATATAGGGTTATTCTGTGAGGCCATTAGATGCTATATAGGGCTGCTGTATGGGCCTCTCTGGATACTATGGAGCGTCCTCATTGGGCTACTCTTTGGGGCCACTAAACTCTATATAGGGCTAATCTTTATGGCCACTAGATACTGTATAGAGCTATTCTGTGGGGTCATTAAACACTATATATGGCTAATCTATGAAGTCACTAGAACCTATATAGTTTTAGTTTATGAGGCCACTACCTGGGCTACTTTATGAGGCCACTAGACACTATTTAAGGCTACTCCATGAGGCCACTAGACACTATTTAAGGCTACTCTATGAGGCCACTAGACACTAGTTGGGGCTGAGCTATGGGGCCACTAAAACTAAATAAGGCTACTCTTTGGGACTACTAGGCACTAGATAAGGCTTCTCTGTAAGACCACTTCTATATGCTAGTTAATGAGAGTTTGCACACTCTGGTGACCTGTCCTTTCCCTTTTCAGACGTCGTGTCCCACCCGACAGACGCTAATTCGTACAGACGAGGCAGGAAGAAGCGTGTGCCCTATACTAAAGTCCAGCTTAAAGAACTAGAAAGGGAATATGCTACAAATAAATTCATCACTAAAGACAAAAGGAGGAGGATATCTGCCACCACCAACCTGTCAGAGAGACAGGTCACTATCTGGTTCCAGAACAGAAGAGTGAAGGAGAAGAAAGTCATCAACAAACTGAAGGCCACCAGTTAATAATGGCCGAACTTACCTTGAGAAGGGTTTTATGTTTGGAACTAATCCCCTCTACCCAGTCTACAAGGTGATCTCCAGGTCCTCTGAATACGATTAAGGAAAATATATTCTTGGAAGGGGGGAGGGAGGGTCGGGGAGAATTATTGCGAATGAATTCTTTGGAGGAGGCCAGGACTCACAGTTTGATGGAGGGTGGACAGCGCTCAAATTACTAGTGGACTTAAAAAAACTGAATCTGAAATAAATCTTGGTGCAGCATAATATGAATATTGATTACAAAGAGAGACGTGTAGTTCTTTAATCAAGAGTCGATTTAAAGTCGAATATCAGTCTTTAATTGCGCTTTGAACCTTGAACCCAGGCTGCATGTTGAGTGACTGCTCAGGTAACTTATAGATGTCTTTTTTTACTGTATGCTTCCACTATACAGGCTGATATGAGGAGTGACATGCTATGTCTTGGAAGAACTGTACAGATTTTTTTTAGGGGGGTGGGGAGGGATGAAAGGTGGGTGACAACTTCATTTCAAGTTTAGGGAGATATGGAACTGAAGGCTGTGATTAGAGATTGTGCTTGCCCCCCGGGAATTGACACAATATTTTTGACTCACTCACTTGATTTTACATTTCAAATGAAGCCTCCCAAATAGTCAATCGACCAGTTCTGCTTGTATTAAACTGGGCTGCGAATGGACTTTTTTTAATTATGAAATCCGGTTGTATACATGTGCCATTATTCGTTGTTACTGAAAAAAAATCAGAGTAGGATATTTAAAAAAAGTTGAATTTTTGTTTTCTGAAATGGGTATAAATTATCCTTTTTTTATTCCTTATGTCTTGATGGTTTGTATTCGGGTCGCAATAGCAATTGGTAGCCCTTTATTGCAGCACTTTTAATGGAATCAGTTATTTGAACATTTGTTTTTTTTTTTTTGCCTTTTCTCACTCTAAAATATTATCGTGTAAATAATAAATTAGCGCACTGTGAACATTTATTTGTGCATATTGAATTTCTATTTTGCCCTTTTATGTAACTTGGTGTTATGGTAATCAATATACAGTTTTATGTACGGGCTGACATATGTATGGTACATAATATCCATAAATCCGTTCAGATCAGATAAATATTAGAATAATATTTGTTATATATTACTAAACTAGCCCATGTAGCAGAAGAAAAATGAAAATGGTGCATAATGCTGCGTCAGACAGGGTCTGTCGTAAAAAAAAAAAGGAGCGGTAACATGGAAGAACTTGTAATTTCAGAGCTGTCCTTTTTCATGAAACAACTAGATTGGAAGGCCTTAAACCTTGACCTTGACGAAAAGAGACAATTTGTGACCTTGACTTCTGACAGCTCATGAATAGGTATCCTCAGGATTAGTAGATCAATGGCGCCATCTGGTGTTCACATGCATACTTGCAATACCGCTCATGCCTGACACTTGTGGATGTGTAAGATAGGCTCTTGTTAATGTCTTAACTTGTAACCCGCTAATTCCTATTAATTACCCGACGTCATTCGGCTGCTGCATTTTATATAAATGTGTGCAGTTGACAGCGACGCTAATTTGATCGACCAGGCTTTAATGTGAATATCGAAATAGAGAGGTTTAGATCACTTGGGCTGGTCAGTGTTATTTTGAACAGAACGCCGTCGTTATTCTATGTATCGTGTTACAGTGTGGTCCAAAGTTCCATTTCTATTGTCTAATTGCTGACGACCCCTAAAATTGTGGCTTCATCCCATCCATCACAACTTAGCCATAATTATTTATGGCCCTTTATAATATAGGATTGAAAAATATCCCGTTATTATGCCTCACTGTCCGAGCAGGGCTGACATAATTATATTTTTGTTTGTTTTGGGTGTCATGAATAATTAATAATACAAATTATTAGTATAATAGTATGTTTCTTCCAAATTCAGAATGCCTATCTTTTCGCTGCAAGACATAGAACTGATACATATTTGATTGTTGTTAATTTGGTTATTATAAGGAAGTGATGTTGATTTTTTTATGATAATAAATTGCAGTTAGCTTTAGAATATTTAGTTCCAAGTATACTGTATAACAAATCACTCGTAAAACGTGTGGTTGTGATAACAATAAAATAAAAACTGGGGTTTATGATTATGATACTCCCAAAAATAAAGGATAAGAGATTATCCTCCCATAATTATTTATAACGCACTATCTTCTTCCGTAGCGCTGTATAAAGTAGTAATTACAGACAGAGAAAACTACACAGTACATAGACTCGTGTACCAGAAAGTACATTTACAAACTCATTATTATTAATTATTAATATTGTATTTGTATTACTATTCTTATTTTATATCCAATGTTTGATCCGATCTAGGAAATAACTAGTAATAAATGCCACAGAAGCCAAAGTACAACTATTGATAGTTGTCTAATCTGGTTGAGATGTGTGTGTGTGTGTGTGTGTGTGTGTGACACTCCTTAATATAAATATTTATGTGTGCAGATAGGCAGATTCAAATCTTACAATCTTAAAAGTGCCTATATATATATATATATATATATATATATATATATATATATTTTAAAGATTTTAAGATTTGAATGTCTACCCTTCTGTTATTATGGCATCTCTCTCTCTCTCTCTCTCTCTCTCTATATATATATATATATATATATATATATATATATATATTCCTGTTGGCCTGATGTTTCTGGTGGCCTTTTTTACTAAACACGTGTTTTCGTTTCCCCAACCTGTAAAGGGTACAATATATTTTTTAAACATTTTGGAAATAACAGAAACCCAAGAACTATTCAGATAGGCCTCTACAAATGTTTATGCAAAATTATCAGGGTTCTGGTGTTCTTACGTTCAAAATAGACCTTGCTTCGTCAAATAAATGCATGACCCCAGTTTGCTTTCCCCCCACACTATATAGTTCAGATTTAAGATACTATTTAGATTGTAAGCCTGCAAGGGCAGTACCCTCTACTAGCGTATAGGTATCATTGTGTATGTGTATTTCTGTCACGTCTGACTATAAATATCCATGTATTATAAGGTATTTGTTTTACCCTGTCTATAATTATTATTTGTACAGCACCACGGAATATGATGGCGCTTTATAGATAAATAATATTACTAACTGTAATATTCTCTAACCACATTAACATTTCACACACGCACATCTCTAGCTGCCATTGTACCTGTCTACACACACACACACACACACACACACACACACACACACACACATATATATATATATATATATATTATATATAATTATATATATATATATATTCCAGATGAACGATCGACTACTCATATTAGTACGGCCTCTGTCTATATTTCTATTCTATTTTTACAAACACATGCAACAACAAAAAAAACAATCTCTACTCACTAACATTGAATATACCCCTTACACACACACACACACACACACACACACACACACACACACACACACACACACACACCACTCTTACAGATATTCTATGTTGATTAGTAATTGAAATATTAGTATATATATGTCAGATATTACCTGTGGGCATAAAATAATTAGAATAAATAGGGGACATGTCACAGTTGCTGGTTTATTTTATTTATTTTACTTGCTCTCGGATTGTTTTGTAATGTGTTTTTTTTTTGTTTAGCTCCACTGTGTAATGTGATGATGGAGAGCAGGGCCTGTGTGGTGTATCTTTTGTATAATCGTGATATATATATATATATATATATGTGATCTACCGGTCACCCCCGGGGTTAGAATTCAGATCTCATTACAGTTTCGTGTTTCCTAAAAAATGGAGAAATGCCCAGGTATTCCTATCACAGCTGACAGCGCTCTCCTGGCACATGAAGAACAGGCAGGAGCTGGCAGGGCACCCCGGCGCTGATGTAGTTCAGATATCTCCAGCTAGGGAGGCGGTGTGGCGTTGTCAGGACGTGGTTTCACGTTGTGCCAAATTCCTCCTCCTATCAGCACTGTCTGCAGGTTGTATACATAAGAGCCCAGCCATTGAAGTCACACCTTCAATATTCAGGCCCATCATAAACCATTCTAATTAATGATGACAGCCCAGGGTGGGGCTGAGGGGGCTAGGTTCTGGCTTCAGGCCTGTTAGGGCCTTGGCGGCCAATTAATTGGCTCATTTTTAACTAACCCATCTTACATGTTGTTTCTTATGAGCTTAGATGTAATCATCTCGATTCACTAAGAGTTAAAAAAGGTTCGCATGGTACTAAAAAATTCAGTTAATGAGAAAAAAGCCTGAGAATTTAACTGTTAGTGAATCACCAGATAGGAAGACAATGCAAGTCAATAGCACTTTTTATTATATGCAAAAAGGGGTAAATATGCCATTGAATTTCATTGTCTGCCTATCTGGTGATTCACTAAAAGTAACATTCTCAGGCTTTTTTCTCATTATTTAAATTTTATACTACCATTACTTTTTTTTCAACTCTTAGTACATCAAGGCCTATGCCTTAGTTTTGATTTTAATTTTTTCACTGCCATTTTATAGTATATAGGAGGATAGATTAAACATGATATTACACTCTAAAAGAAGAATATATATATATATATATATATATATATATATATATATATATATATATATATATTTAGAGATCACTGATTTTCAGTTAGGTAGTGAGAGGTTCCTCGCACTGCACACAGTACACTTTGAAAATATAAATGGTAATTTTAATTTATCTTACACTTTCAATTCCCTGCCCCTGTGATGGGTTAATTCTGCAAGTAAATGGGAGATTATATTTATATTTAATTATTATAAGAATTTTTATTTAGAAGCTTGAAAATAACAACAGTTAATGGCAATTAAATACCAATTAGCTGCTGTTATTTTATCTAAAATAAAATAGTTACCAAAACTCACCTCACATGTAGTGCTCATGATAGTTGCAGAGGATATCAATTTTGATAAACAATGTGTTTCTTTTTCACTAATTATTGAATGTATATGGAAGTTAAAACAGTGACCTTTGGCAATCTAAAAACATAGGTTTCATCCCCATTGGCTGCTTTTGTTTCCAAAGATCTAAAATAAAATTGCTATCCATTTTGCTCTTCACCCCTCATAGTTGCAGGGATTTTAATTTTTTTAAAAAGGTTAAACTTTCACTTTTTTTGTGTGCTGAGGGATGGGCAAAATGTAGAACCTATCATTCAATCTCAGACTGGCATTGATTAAAACAGATAGATAGATAGATAGATAGATAGATAGATAGATAGATAGATAGATAATAAATATGGGTTATAACATTGACCTATAGTATTCACAAACAAGAGTTTTTTATTTATTTATTTATTCATTCCCATAGGCTGACTTTATTTCCAAACGTCTGAAATTAAATATGTAACGCCATAAAATATAATTTGTACAGGGGGGTTGAGTTTAAAAAAAATAAAGAAAAAAAATTAGTTAATTTTATTATTATGAGGGAGTACGCTCACACTCTCACGCCGTCCCTTAAACTGAATTCTAAAATGAAAAATAAACACAATAAAATACAATCCTAATATAAAAATACAACACATAATATACAACTGCCCTGTGTTGAAACTGGACATTTAAAGCTTATATACTTTTAATATATTTTTAATGAATATTAACACTATATATTGCATTAGTTTTCTTACTTATTTTTTATGTATAGATCTGTAAAATCCTAGATTAGTCGCTCTCCCTAAAGCCTTGCCCTCCTCCATGCCAAACGCATCTCCTTTTAGCTAATTGCAGCCTTTTTTCTCTCGCCATTGTGATGGCTTAGCCAAGCGACCGATCATCATTATCTGAGAGCAGATTCAGCCCTGATGGCATCGCCCCCTCCCCAGCTTCCCTTGCGTTACCTTGATCATCCTATAGATGCCTTACCGACAGCTCATCTGCCCCTCCCTGCTACAGGCGCAGCAATGTCAAGGGGAAGGATGAGAGAGCTTAGTAACTACCAAACACCCTGGCCTCTATTCTTCTCTTTTCCCTGCACAGCACATAGCCCTATGGATTGTCAATAAGGGAAGAGCACTGTTTGCTCCTATGGCAGCTCCTATGTCTCAGCGAGCCTCTTGCAATGCTGCTTGCTTTAGTTCTTATGCTATAACGTCCTCTTCTGGAGGTATGAGGTCACTGCAACATCCCAAGGGCTTACTGAACTTACATTTACAAAAATCAGCCATGCAGTCCTTTTCTTCCATCACAATTATTTTATTACATCTTTCAACCCCCTCTCTCTCTGTATATATATATATATATATATATATATATATATATATATATATATATCAACAACAATAGCTGGAGACTAGTCAATCATTCACATGTTTTGAAGACATAGTACAATTTCATTGTAAGTGCCTAGCATATAATAGTATTGCTATCGATTTTATTATTATTGTTAGCAGCAGTAGTAGAAACAATAATACATATTTAATCCAGTTGAAATGTGTGCAATGACTTGAGTGATGATTAATATGCCTTGCTGTATACTGTACGTCTTGCCTGATCCCTATTTAGATTTTTTTTAAAACCTAAATGCTTTTTAACCTGATAAAGAACAAACAGTGTGCCCATCACATTAATTTGTACAAAGATCTCCGATTTTAAATCCAAACTAGAGGAAGGCTTCACGTGATGCATATATTGTGATAATATAATTTATATCGCACCGTATGCCATGTATGCTAGAATAAGTAGGGATTTATTGACGGACTTAAGGTTAGGTATATATATATATATATATATATATATATATATATATATACATTTATGTGCGTGCGTGTGCAGGGGGGTTATCTAATTGATTCTTGAGAGATCGATGTTGTGTTTTGAGAGCATTTAATTTTTAAAATTCAGTTTGATAATCCTATACACACACACATACATACACACACACACACACACACACACACACACACACACACACAATTATATATATATATATATATATATTATAAATATATTTATATATATCTATATACACACATTATATATTACTAGTTCTGCTTTTTTTCTAGATACCATACGTGTTCTCTTTTAATCAGGACGATAAGTAGGTAAATTATGATTTGTCTCTTACAATATTTTTATTCTCTCATACTTTCTTTTTCTTGAATTGTGTTTTATAAATAGACTAGAGACTATCTAAAGTAGAATAATAATGCAAATGTACCGCCTGTAAATAGCCTCAAAAATTGAAAGAACTACATAAGGGTAAATCAATATTATTTTCCAAAAATATATTTAAGTTTCATACCAAGTACATAATTATAACAAATCTACAGTAATTTGTAATACAAGAAAATATCACTTTTAGGCTTTTATTGTACATGATTATCATGTAAGTGACATAGAAGGTCATGAATGTTTTTTTTTAATAATAGCGCTTCTGTCATTAACAACAGTACTATGTTCAACAACGTCGTGTCTCTTATTTGCTCGTTATGTGTAAACAATACGACATAGCACAAAATGAATATATATATATATATATATAGATATATGAATATATATATATATATATATAGAGAGAGAGAGAGAGAGAATTCTCTGTTGAAGACACCATTAGACAACCATTAGACAATTCCAAGTGCTGCTGTGAATCATGGAGTTGTTGGGGTGCTTTGGCCAGAAAGCTCTAGTTATAGCAGATAAATTACTAGCTATAAAATTCAGTAAAATTCTATACTGATCAGCAGGCCGAGCATCTCCCATGACTTGTTTGCAGTGAGTTTCCTTGTATCAATATTTCTGTGGGATTAAAAAAAGCACACCTTAAAGGTCAAGTTCAAGGTATCACATGTATTTGCTAATACATTCTGATAAAGGCAGACAACAATAATTTTCTGTAAGGCCATAAGACATGAGTTCCTGTTGCATAGCGAGTCCCATGCCAGGCCCTGGCTTCTGCCCCCCCCCCCCCCCCCAAGCTGTGCTGTCTCGGTTTCCCTTCCTATCATCCCCTCTTTAGGAAAGTACTTACAGTGGCATATTCCTGTCTTATTCCTGTGCCAGAGGGGGGAATAAAAAAAATAAAAAAAATGAAACCGTGCGTGAAGCAAGTCCAAGGGCTGATTCCATAGGTAGTGTAAAAGGAAGGTTTAGTATTTCAATGGCTCTTGTAGGCACATATGTGGAGAGCAGACTATTCAGTGCGTGCCAGACGGTCTAGACTGCGCCTTTCACAGCCCCGCAATTGCCTGCAATAAGCCCAGAGCTGCACCTGTAAAGGGCCACTAAAAAGCGAGACTACTGCTATGTGTCATTCCAGGATTTTACACACTGGCCTGGGGAGGCCACTTTATAGACATCCGCTCTCAACAAATACTCCAATGCAGCTCATTTAAAGAAAGGAGCTTTAAACCCTAAAGTAAAAAGAATAATGCAATAACAATAACAACAAAAACACACCTTTAATCATATGACAAATGTAGTTAGTTATTGTATATTTAGCTGTTATGGTATGTTTGTGTATTTTCAAGTTAAAAAAAAATCTGTTTTCATTGCTTCTTCATCTCAATTACAGTTACTTTTATTTGCCAAGGGTTCACAAGAGGTTATTTGGGGCAGGTTCGAGATAATATACAAAAGTACAAAATAACCAGCTAAAATGTAACTAAATATTTATAAAAATGTATATGTCATAACCTATAAACAGATGATGATAATAATAGAAAATCTTTACTAGGTTACACCCCACACATCATTCTATATATATATATATATATATATATATATATATATATATATATATATATATATATATATATATATATATATTCGATTTTTATTTATAGAAAGTTCAGAGCGGAACTCAGAGCATCGTACAATACTGCAGGTTGAACAAGGTATTATATATTGATTTATAGCTGAAGTACATAGATAAAAGGATATATATATATATATATATCCGCCACGCAGCAAGTGAAGATAAAAGGTTGTTGTAGGAATAAAAGATTTGTGGAATACCCTGAGTTCATCCTTGCCTTGCTCAAAGCATGGCTGCCACACAAAGACCGAGAGAGCATGTTTCTAGTCACAATAACACCAACACACAGATACACACAAAGCCGAATCTTTTCAGTGCCATACTTACTGGCCAGGATATAGTGACCAACAGCACAACCCGACACAGGCTTCAGGATGGAGCTTTGTATTGATGTGTAAGAGCAACAACTCCCAGGCCATCCCTGGATATGTGTGTGAGTGTGTGTGTGTGTGTGTGTGTGTGCACAAATCTCTATGTGAAGGTCAAATGCATGAGGCCAGGGTTGTCTAAAGAATAAGACAAAGCCAATGTGACCCGAGTCCTGCCTTTTCCACATTTCCACAATATCTGAGAAAAGAAAAATATATCTACAGTTCATAGATACATACACCCCACACAGGCACCTCTGCATGCTCCCCACAATCAGCTCCCCCTGTACAAACCTGACAAAACCAGAGCCAGGGCTGTGAGAGAGTGTGCAAATGTGTGTAACATGTGGCCAGCACGTCAGACATGGCATGTAGGTGGCGTCTCCTGCGGGGCTCTGGCCAGGCCAGCCATGTCTGCTCTCACACAGGCTGAAGTTGACTGCCAAAAGTGCCATAAAACCACAGGTCAGTCTGCAGCTCCCTCACTTCTCCTCCACTCGCCGCCTTCAATTAGAGCCCTAAAAGCCCCAATACTATGGCTGCAAGAAGTGGCTTCCCCCTCACAGAGGCGGGGCGAATAGTGCCAGGGCCCGAGCCTTTGTCTCACAGTCAACGAGGTTATCTATCTATCTATCTATCTATCTATCTACCTATCTATCTTCTCAAGTCTATGCCTATGTGCGTGTACCAACTGTTTGGAGAAAATGCATGTATATAGCATTCTAACTATCTATCGATCGATCTATCCCTCTATCTATCTAAGTCAATGTATATGTGTGTCAACTCTTTTGAGATGCACGTATACATCTATCTATCTATCTATCTGTCTATCTACCTATCTATCTTCTCAAGTCTATGCCTATGTGCGTGTGCCAACTGTTTGGAGAAAATGCATGTATATAGCATTCTAACTATCTATCGATCGATCTATCCCTCTATCTATCTATGTCAATGTATATGTGTGTCAACTCTTTTGAGATGCACGTATACATCTATCTATCTATCTATCTATCTATCTATCTATCTATCTATCTATCTATCTATTATCTATCTATCTATCTATCTATCTATCTATCTATCTATCCTTCTATATATCCATGTATATGTATGTGTCAACTGTTTTTATATAATGTATGTAGCATTCAATCTTTTTTTTTTTTCATTCTATCAGCCATCTATAATCAGGTCATATATCTATATGTTTCAATAGTTTATATATATATATATATATATATATATATATATATATATATATAGTGTATTTTACTATGTTCTTCGTTTTGTAGTTATATTCTTTACATGTATGAGCTAATACATGTATCTACGTATACATTTAATCTATCTATCTATCTATCTATCTATCTATCTATCTATCTATCTTTAGTCTGTGTGTCTGCTTTAAAAGTAGCTGCCCCTTCATTTTCATTTTTCACTTCATTTTCATTTGTAATATATATATATATATATATATATATATATATATATATATATATATATTCTACTGCTTCCCGTGTAAAATGCTCTTCGTTTACATACATATTCTTCATATGTATGTGTTAGTAGATGTTAGTAGATGTCTCATCTTCATCTTATTTGAAACTCGTTTCCTGATATTTTATCTCCTGTAACTATTTATTTTCCATGTGTGCTAAAATCTTTGACAAACACACACATACACACAAACACACACACACACACACACAAATATAAACTATTTCTATCTACGACTAACCAATCCTCTTCTATGGCCATCCTTTCCTAGGTTATTTTGTTATACATATATGTACCTTCATACAATTGAATTATAGTTAAATTCAATTGTATGAAGATACATACATGTTAAAATCATTATTTTATCTATCTATCTATCTATCTATCTATCTATCTATCTATCTATCTATATCTGTAACATCATGCGTAGCTAATCGTCTTCTGGCCCTGAACTTGTCATGTGACTGGCCCCAGTCACCACCATAGATGGATAGATGATTGCATGCGGTATTCTGTTAGTCAGAGCACAGGAAGTGACAGTGTGAAGCCACCTATATGTAGTATGTAAGTGCTCCTACGGCCTACGATACACCATATTCTTAGGGTGTCCGTTGGCCCTCCTTTGCACTATGGCCAGTAAAACACTGCACCATATATTTAGGTAGATGGAAGTGAGGGTAGATGTATATACAGGACACTGTAAGGGATGGTGTGCAGTTGGGAAGCTTTGTAGCAGGGTCCAGTGTAAACTGATGAGATGTGACCCTATGGAAAGGAACACTAAGCCCTTAGCACATGGGCAGGTGGGGGAAGGGGCACTGTGCCTCCTGTGCTGGAGGGGCTGCACACATTATCCTGGAGCATGGGGGGTCTCCCCGCAGATCACTTACTAGACAATAGCTCCGTATGCAACATATGGAATTGTATTTTGACTCTCTCCCTGGCTTGCCTTTGCTTTCCTCACACCATGCCCTACGTGTTTTTGTCTGGCTCAAAACGTATTCCAAAAACAAGCAATGTGCCAGAGGGTTATGGGCGAAGACAAAGACTTTATTTTTGCTTGATCCAGAAATGAATCACTGGGGGGGGGGGGGTCTTCCTTGCGCAGTGGATCCCCCACCCTGTCTGTCCTGCCCTGGCTGCTAGCTCCATCCCATTCTCTCTTTCTCTCTCGCATTCTCTCATTCTCTCTCTCTCTCTCTCTCTCTCTCTGTACGGTGGAGATGAAAATGGCCTGACTTTCATTTCAGGTGACATGCTTCCCTGAAGCCAGCAAAGTGACGATCTGTTGCTTCCCTTGAGATGGCTACAAAGCAAAGGGCCCCTAGTCGCAGCTTGTCAATTCCACCATGTGATCACATGACCAGCACCTCCCTGCTAAGGATGGGGATAGATTTCCACGTCAGCTTACGTCTTCCAATTTCTACTTCACGGATCTGCTTCAAAGAGGCAGCTGCATTAGAGAACCATGTTAAGCTGGGCTAATGCGCACAGCTCGAGGTAGCCCCTAATGATGGATTTTGATGAGCGTGTTCCTTGTTCCTCTAACATGTATTTGCCAAGTTGCACTTACTACGTCTCGGGGGCTGATTTCTCCAGCCTCCCTTCCTTCCTGCCCCAGACCCCATCTTCTCGTGCCATGCCCTATTCCTACTCCTCCAACTTGCCCCAGGTGCAGCCTGTCAGAGAGGTGACCTTCAGGGAGTATGCCATCCATGACACCTCCAGTAAGTGGCACCCCAGGAGCAATCTGCCCCATTGCTACCCTGCAGAAGACATGATGCACAGAGACTGCCTTCCAGCCTCCAACACAGCTGCTACCATGGGGGACATGTTCAGCAAGAACGCCTCCAATGTCTACCACCATGCCAGTGCCAACGTCTCCTCCAATTTCTATAGCACGGTGGGAAGGAATGGGGTCCTGCCTCAAGCCTTTGACCAGTTCTTCGAGACTGCCTATGGCAGCAACACGGACAGCCAACAGCAGCCTTCGGATTATTCTGTGGACAAAGCCTGTGAGAAGGTCCCGGGAGCCCCGACCACCACCATCACCCCCAGCAGCTCGGAGCCGGAGAAGGAGCGAAGCACCGAGAGCAGCAGCAGCAACCACAGCAGCTCGCAATCATCCTCCGGCCACACTGAGGACAAAGCCAGCGGCTCCAACAGTACGTATGTATGAAGGCGCGGCCGCCGCTCCCTGTCACTGCGATCTAGCGCAGCGCTGTTAAATTTTTATATGCTGTTTTATAAGCATATAAGGTTTATGGAGGGCCTTTAGATTTCCCCCAACAAAAGTTTGTTAGAAAAGCCAAGATCACGTGTTTAGCACTGAAATTGGCCGTGAAATACCAACCGCCAATGGATGCCTTAAGACAATACCCCCCTCTTATTTTTTTTCTTTTCCCCTTTTAAAACTCTGGGGTCGTTTTGAAGAGAATAGTCAGTAAGAATTTGCGCCTATAAAAGTCCACAAAAGGCTTTGATAGCATTGGCATTCCGCTTACCTTCTCAGCAGGACTTCCCTGACACTGCTGTTGGGGGCTATAGAGGTTAGGCAGGTGCTGGGGTAGCTTGGTAGGGTATAGACTAGACTATATCTTTGCCCAGGTCTAAATAGAATTTAACAGCTTTTTTTTAGGGCTAGACATGTTTTAGAAAAACATAGAAGGTATCAACTACTTTTGCACTCCTGTCCAGGTCTAAATAGCATTTAACTGATATCTAACCCGCTGTTTCAAAGAAGCTAGGCATAACATAAAAGGGTATACACTACTGATACCTACCTGTCCAGGTCTAACAAGTAGTTAATAGTTATCTAACCCGTTGTTTTCAAGAGGCTAGGCAAGTGCTAGAAAAAAAACACAAAAGGGTATACACTACTGATACTTACCTGTCCAGGTCTAAAAAGTAGTTAATAGTTATCTAACCCGTTGTTTTCAATAGGCTAGGCAAGTGCTAGAAAAAAACCCATAAAAGAGTATACACTACTAATACTTACTTGTCCAGGTCTAAAAAATAGTTAATATTTATCATACCTGATGTTTCCATGGGCTAGGCAGAAGAGATAAAAACATGGTAGGAGGTAAACTACTGGTACACCCCTATTGTCCAGATTTAAATAGAATGTAATAGATATATTGGCTAATATCTATTTCAATGGCTAGGCAGGCTCTAGAAATAATTGAAGGGTAAACACCACTAGTACTTACCTGCCCAAGTCTAAAAACCAAAGGATATCTTACCTACTGTTATCAGCGGCTGGTCCAGGCATAAGCAGACATCTAGCTCAGTCAGTATCAGCCTATGGGAAGGCTGACTAAAGATGTAGTAAGAGAACCGATCCGGAGCAGATTGCTGGTATTATTCAAAATATATTTAACCTCACTGACCCATTTACCCAGCAGCTCTTAGCTCCTAGCCCAATTTTGATTGAAAGATCTGCCATTCTCTTTCACTCCTGCCTAATGTCTTGTGTTTTCAGGTAGACATCAGGCTTAACCAGTATCAGCTTATGGGGGCTGAGTATGCTGGGATAAGGGAACTGCAGCAGATTGCTGCTTTAATCCAAAAAGACATAACCTTACTGCCAATTTGCCCACTGCTCCTAATCTACCCTATTTCTGCTTGATAGATCTGTCCCTGTCTTCCCTTTATGCCTGATATCCTTCCTAACGTTTTCAGGGGCTAGACAGGCCTAGAAAAGCATTACAGTGTATACACCACTGGTACATGCGTGCACAGATCTAAAAAAAACAATAATATCTTAACTAACGTGTATAGGGGTTGTCAGATCCAGGCACATACGGGAATCCGCCTCAGACAGTATAAGTATATGGTGGTGGGGGCGGGGGAGAATTGACCATGACTGGGGGATTCCAGGAGATTGCAGGTTTAATTTAATAATAATCAACCCTATTTCCCCTTTGCCCAGCTGCTCCTAATATAGCCCAGTTTGATAAATCTCCCTGTGTCTTCCAGCAAGTCTGGTGGTGTTATTCTGCCTGCAGATGTAGACATGTTGCTGCAATGCATGTCATGTAGGTTTTCACCCAACAAGGTGTCCAGAGCCCAGTTTCCTAACCAGGAGCTATGTCTGACAGCTTGCCTCTGCTTGGAATAGCCAGTTCAGAATACCAAGTTATGGGTTAGTAATTTCCCAACCATTATGCACACATCACTTATTTTGGTGCACAATTGGGAGGGGCACATGTTGGAGGAATCACATCAAGGGTACTTGAGATTATTAACCCAAGAAACCCAGACAACCAAGGCACTAAACATACCTTCAGTCTAGTCTATTATTAATTAAAGCTGAGGCACATAGCTGAACATATATGTATAATAAAGCAGATAACATTAGATACAAATACTATCAAATGATAGACAACGGAATGTCCCAGTGACCAAAAATGTCGCTACATTTGCATGAAGTTGTAGACATATTGCTGTATGCGTGTGTGTGTGTATATATATATATATATATATATATATATATATATATATATATATAGTATTTTCAACACCATACACCAAAGAAAACTTCAGAATTAGTTCCTGGAAGGACTTACCGGCGCTAATAACACGTAAAATCACGTATTTTGCTATAATAATCATTTAAATACATCCATAGAATAATAAGGGGTCACTTGGAATTCAAGTATACAGAGAGATGTTTTACAGCCATATCTATGTATGCCTGTTTTAATAAACCTAATGTCTGTCTAGTTTCTGGTAACCCAACGGGTGTTGTAACATAGACCCCAAAGACTTACTAACTCAGAATCCTTGTTTTAATGATCAGATACTTAATCATATAGAATAAATATAAAAAGCTAAGTAAGTCTGGTGAAGCAAAGGGTCTCTTGGACATAAGAGCTTACATTTTAGAGAGTAACTTCAATTACAATACACAGTTGGGGGGTAGGTTGCAGACACGTCATAAAGGTGCTCAGGCTGTATGAACCAGATCAGTGCTGTCCAGGAGAGCTGTGTTTTGTATACTTACTTACATTAGTTAAGATTAACAGATAACAATAGCTTCAGTGCTATAAAAAGCAGATTATAAACATATATCGCTAATGATAGTCATTTTCTTTCAATTCTCCCTTTACAGCTCCTCTGAAACTCAAGGTAGCAATAGAGAAGTTCATAAAATATATACAATACACAGTCTTAACTTGTGACTCCTATTAATCTATTATACTGTAGCTTCCACTGCTGTACATAAGCCATAAAATGTATATAATAACTAATAGAAACAGGGACCATAAACAGGTTTTATTTAATAGAGCCCATAAGCTCATTACCTTTTAACTCTTTGCTGGGTGAGCCCTGGGGATGATGCAGAGAGGCAGTTAATGGAGGCTCTTCCAGCATAACCATATGATATTTATTCTTGCTCCACAGGTGGACAGCGTACTCGTAAAAAGAGGTGCCCCTACACCAAATATCAAATTAGGGAGCTGGAAAGGGAGTTCTTCTTCAGTGTCTATATTAACAAAGAGAAAAGGCTACAGCTTTCCAGAATGCTGAATTTAACCGACCGACAAGTCAAGATATGGTTTCAAAATAGGAGAATGAAAGAGAAAAAAATTAACAGGGACCGATTGCAGTATTACTCGGCTAACCCCCTCATATGAGAGTCACTGCCTTTTCCTGGATCGGCCTAATATTTGGTTGTTCATGCTCAAGACACTCAATGCCATCTGTGTGGTGACAGGAGTGTGACTGATAAGACATTGGAAAGTAACTTGCTGTCACCTCCGGAGCTTATCTGCCCTTGGTCTTGTGTGTGGAGATGAGATAGAGAGGATGAGGGTGGTAGTAGTAACTGCTCCTGCCGTTTGGATTAAACAATCACCAGCTATAAACACACAATTTTGGCTGGGGTCATGACACGTGATGCTTTTAGTCACATTTTGGTACAGTTGGTATGGACCAATGACTACTTTTATTTAAGATGTGGTTACAAAAAAAAAAAAAAGACAAACTGTTGCCATGATCAATCTTGTTTTTCATTTGTATCCATCTCCACAGCCTCTAAAAACAAGAATCACACTGTTGCTGTTACCATCTGCAATTAAAATCCATGTCCTGGATTACTCCTTGCAATTGGAATCCATAGACTGAGTCTCTAGATGCAATTAAAAATTAATGTTCTGGTTAGTTTCATATCCAGGCGCCCTACTGTGTTTGCTTCTATGCGCCACCCCATCATCCGCAGCCAATGCCACCAATGTGCTTCTGAAAATAATGCACTTTGTTTGCTTCTATCAATCTCTGTCTGTGATCCACCTGTGGAGAGACCACAGGAGAAAAAAAAAACAAAAAAAAAATCAGACAATCCTTATGATGATCTATCCCAATCCTCTGCACAGCCAGACAATGACACACTTAGGAAATGATCAATAATCCTCACCGCGACTATCCTCCTACATACCAAATCTAGCCACCCGCTCCATAGTTTATGTTTAGATCAAATCTCTTTTAAATATATATTAAAAAAAAAAACCTTAAAGAACCAAAGTTATAAAAAAAAGCAAATATAGCAGATATTTGAAAACGATATATTGGTTTATGGGGAAACGATGCTCTATTTGTACGAATTCCATTTGAATGTATGTTTCATAATGTTTTACAAACAAGTGTAAATAAATATCATTTCGTATTTCATACAAAAAAGTGTTTTATTTACACACTTGCTAAAGGATCATTGTCAGATCTATTTTTTTATACCTCATATATTTGGGCAAACATGATTTTTTTTTGTTTAGGTCGCCCATTTAAAGGTCATTTAATGTCACTGTTTACTTACAATGCATATTTTTTATATCTATGGAGTTTTTTTATATTCGGTTTTAAAGAGATGCATGCAAACAAAGCAGATGAGCGCACAAGACAAATAAATATGGTTAAAAGGACAAACGTGTAACATGGTGTTGGTTTTTACTGTTTCCAAAGGAGTTGTATCTGCAGTAGCTGATGAATAAACTGCAGATTGCATGCAACGTGCTTCCACTTTTAATATAGATTTTCTGAGGAATTGCTGACACTGCAGTCTCAGCTTGATGAGGGTCACTGATTGAGGATTATTGATTGAGAGATGCAGCCCATATCCTTGCTAAATTGATGTTATGGCTTATTCTTCTTACTGGTCTAGTGAAAGGCAAAAGGGAACTAAGGAGCATCTAAACAAGAAATAGCTGCTTTAGGCTTCCTTTCCATACATGTCATTATCAGCTTTCATACTGATGTCTTTGTCTGATGCAGAACTAAATGTCACCTGACTGATTTTTAAACATTTTTGTCATGGCCTGTTTTCTCTATATCTGATTCCACAGTGCCTCCCTGGCTTTGAACTTCTGCTGTGCTATAGTTGGACATTGCACATAACCTTGGGAGGAATGTGCAGCATTCTCTATTGTTTACAGATTGCTTTAGTGTTTAGAGAAATGTCAAACATTGCCCAGACTGGCTCCTATCTGTGTGTGTGTATGGCAGTTTAGTGTTTTACTCTCCGGCAAATACAGCCAAGACTAAAAAACAGCTACAGTCTTCTAAAATAAGGTCTAGAGGCTGGATCACTGGGAAAGAGATAGGGAGAAGAATGTCAATGGGACGTTTACAAGATACTTCCTTTCTGGGTTAAATATTAACTGGTTTCCCTTGCAAATGCTTTAGACCCCAGAGGCCTGCAGTTTATCCGCCAGAGTCTTTGGTCTTCTGACCCAATAAAAGCCCTTGCTCTGTGTTGCTAAGGCAATTCAGCAATAAAACGTGTCTGTGATTTGCCATTTGCATATTTGGAATGCGGGGGCTATAAACTGAATGCTGGCTACACAGCCATTTCTGAGAAGGTACTAGCAGGGCTTTCCAACATGTACCTGAATGGGCAGTCTAGCATCTCTGAAGGACAACAAAATAGAAGGGAAATGGCTTAATTTACATGAATGGATGTTGAATGGCCACGCGATGGCGCTGTGCAGATCAATGTCAAAGCCGCTGTGCTAGCAACAGCCAATGCTAAAATCCTGGGCTTTGTTCTTTTCTTATCAAGCGAGGAGATGTAACATGTTTTGTCTCGGAAAGTAAGTTTGTCAGCCACTCATTTATTAAAGCAAGCGGAAAGTTTGGAACCTTCTGGTTAAAGGTGAAAATGTAGATTATTTTGATGCATGAGGCAGATAAGGTAAGTAGCTGAATAATCAATTGTCTGACAAAGGTACATGAGAGTTAAGCCTAGTTTTTTAGTTATATATTTTACACATCTAACTTTCCTGTGTGTGTGTAAAATGTGTCGTATATAAATGATAGCTAGAAAGAGATAGATAGATAGATAGATAGATACCTTCTTATATCCCTGAACGTGATGAGTTAACCTGAAAGATAGATTAGGAGTATTAGATGGATGCCTAAATAGATGCATGTTTAGTTAGATGTAAAAGACATAAAATAGATAGATAGATAGATAAATAGATAGATAGATAGATAGATAGATAGATAGATAGATAGATAGATAGATATGGATGGATTGATTGAGAAAGATAGATAGATAGATAGATAGATAGATATGGATTTTTTGAGATAGATAGATAGATAGATAGATAGATAGATAGATAGATAGATAGATATGGATGGATTGATTGAGAAAGATAGATAGATAGATAGATAGATAGATAGATAGATAGATAGATAGATAGATATGGATTTTTTTAGATAGATAGATAGATACTCAATGAGATTCTAATATGGTTAGGGTTAGCAGTCTCTAATTAAATATACATAACTGTTACAGCACCAAGAGCCCCCAAAAAAGACACCATGCAAATAGTGGTCATAATTTACTAATTAATATGTTATTTACATATATAAACCTTCTTTAAAATTGATTTATTGATCCTTTCTAATACTAGAAATTAAGTGCAAACTCCAGCTTTATTACTAGTTCTATAGTGTTACTAATATATATATATATATATATATATATATATATATTTATATTTACAGTAACATTTTTGTTAACGGTTCAGACCGCAGAAGAAAATCTTGATAAATAGTGGTTAGCAGTTATTTCTGTAGACTGTGTTATTTTAAAGCCGCCCCAGAGGAATGTATACTGTTAAAGGGCCAATAAATATAGGTCCAAAAGGGTTGCCTGACCCACTATGAAATATTAAACATAAATGTAGTCAGATAATGAATAGCTAATATTAAACTAACTGCGCTAGGAAATGTATGTTGATAACTTAACTGCCCTCCATGGCGACACTGCCTTAAGTTGCAGAGGATTTGACATAGACCCATAAACTTTATAAGTTACCACTTTAAAGTGATAAATGTTTGTTTACAGGAATATAGTATTTGTTGTAATCCACTGACTGCAAGAAGTATGGAAGAGGAAAAATACATTTAAAAACACCCCCAGAATAGTTTTAGATTTCACGTCATGGTAAAAAAAAATGTATATGCTGGGGTATGGTTTGTAAATCTTGTTTGGTCATTTTATCATTGTAATGTGTTTACATTTATTGGGAACATGTAAATGAGGCATATTTAACCATATACATATACTATAGATCTATACCATATACTATACTGATTCCATAGAGATAAAGATACCACACAGATTAAATCACATACCATTACCACATAGATTTAACCATAGTGAGTCCATAGAGATTAAACCATGTACCATACCGATCCATACATAGAGAAACCACACAGATTAAACAACACATACCATACTGATCCATACAGATTGAACCATATACCATACAGATCCATACAGATAGATACCACACAGATTAAACAACATACCATACTCATCCATACAGATATAGTTACCACACAGATTTGACCACATTCCATTACCATAAAGAATGAATTATGCACTATGCTGATTCCATACAGATACCGTAGATACTTACAATACATCACACTCATACCACACACTTAACCACACACTATTAGCATACAGAGTTAACTTGTTGTACTATGCTGATTCCAGTATATGCAGATACCATAGCAGACTATGTATCTGCATATCATAAACCATATAAACCATATTAAATCATAGAGATTAAACCATATACCAAATTAATGTCATGTAGATATATTTAACCTTATGCCTTACTGACCCTTTATAAACACTGATACCAAGCTGATTACACCATATACCATAACAATTCTTTATTTATACAGAAACCTTACGGATTTAACCATTTTCCATATTGATTCTATACATATACATATATGATACATATTTAACTATGTACCATACTGATCGCATACAAATACATATACCATACAAACTTAACCATATAACATACTGATTACAGACAAACACATGTACCATACAGATTTAACTATATAGCATACTGGTTCCTTAAAGGTACAGATACCATACAGATTTAACCATATACCATACTGGTTCCTTAAAAGTACAGATACCATACATATTTAACTATATACCATGCTGATTTCATACACACACATATACCATACAGTTTTAACCATACTGATGTCATACAAACACATACATTAAAAAGATTTAGCCATATATCATACTGATTCCTTAAAAGTACAAATATCATACAGGTTTAATCATATATTGTTACTATGACATACACACACATACACCATACAGATTTAGCCATCTACCATGCTGAATTCATACAACACAGGTATTATGCAGAATAAAACCATACACCATGCTGGTATTTTATATACAGGCTTATAGACTTACAAAGGTAATACAGATGCCATACAGACTTAACCATATACTATACTTATTCAATGCAAACACATGTACCGTACAGAGTTAACCATATACCACACTGATCTATTATAATATACAGTAGATACTACACATACCTAAAACATATGCTATACCGATTCTTTAGAGATATCGATACAATATATATACCATACAGATTCCATACAAATACAGCTAGCATATAGATTTATACATTTACCATGCCGATCCCATACTATATACAGTAGATACCACACAGATTTTGAACATATATCATACTTAATCTTTAGAGATCCAGATACTGTACATATTATAACCATATGGGTGCATACAGATTATTCTACAATACAGATATCATACAGATTGATAAACCATGCACATTTTAACCATATATATAGATTACACACCAGTACATATACTATACAGTTTCTAACAGACACATGTGTATTAACTAGATACCATACAGAATCTAGATCATTTCCTTATTAATCCATGTGCTCCCATTTGCTGTTTGGAGCTAACAATGTCCAGCTTGCTATCTCCTAACTACTGCGTATGCAGAATAAATGTTGAAACTACCTTGTCAGTTCTTGTTGAATCTGAAATGCTCCAATGCCCTTAATATTTAATGTTTCATATTTGCGTGCCATTCTAGAAGGTGTTTACACCATGGCTCAGGTTTAAATTGTGGCTTCAATAATAACATGGCTCCTTGTTATGTTTATCTAGTTGTAGAAGTATTTTTGAGATGTTAGAAGGCATTTGTCACCAATCTTGGCACCAGAAAGCCCTCCATCGGATTCAAAGCACCACCCTGGACCTTGTCCAGAACAAAATTAAAGTATTTGGCAACCCTACATATTCTTGACAGCTTGCAGTTGTCAAATAAAAAATTAGAACAAAAGCAAGTTCTAAACATTCATCTTTTGGAGGAACTATTAGGACTCGATGTACTTGTGTTATTGAGACCCTAAATTAGTTTATGCACTACTATATCATGGTATTGTGGCGCTTCCAAATATTAAAACTTGACTTGTGAGTATAATTAGTGGTGTTTCATACTCGCTGGTGTGTACATTTGCTATAAGTGTTGTGTGTTTCCATACATATTTGTATCTTGTGATCAAATTGTCTAAAAGAAATGGAAGGCTAGGATTAATTTTTTTATCTTGCACATGAATGAAAATGTGTCACAGTTGCCTGCCTGGAATGGAGCAGGCTGTCTCTCTTCGCCTTGCACTGTTAGGGGAAAATGTCTATTCACTTAAGTCCCATTTGTTCTTGAAAGGAGATTCCACTCGGTATTTAAAAAGTAGTTTGGCACAAAGCAGAGCTTTCTCTCCCCAAATGCTTCCTCTAAGCTCTAAACTGACCGTTTATCGTTTATAGTTAAGATTTAAATGTGCTGTATTAGTTTTCCTTGACTGAGTTTGATGATAATAGTTTACTATTTGCCTTGCTCTTGTTAGTGATTAAAGAAAAGAATGAATCCTGCACACCACTGGGCTATTAAACTTCATGAACTAGACGCGTGCCTGCCTATAAAAGGCAGCCAGCTTTATGTGGATAAACATATCTGCATGCATCCAGTCCTCCATATCTACATCTTTTATTCTCTATTATGATATATATATATATATATTATAACATTGTAAATATATATATATATTATACTATGCTCCTGAATTTGCATCTGGAGGGCACGGCTCGGCCACCGACTCCTGGCCATTGAGACTTGAGGCGCGACCTCTTTTGTTGTTGCCACTTTGTTACATTAAATATTCACAGTGTACTTGAAGGAAAAAAAAATTACTTTCTATAGCTAATATATTTGGCAGAACTCTATCTTTCAAACGTGCTCCAAATGCTGGAGTATGATCTATCTTCGTATGAAGATGTGTGTGTGTGTGTGTGTGTGTGTTACATTTATACATATACCGTATAGTAAACCTAAAATACACTATAATACACTATACACTAAATATGCCCTATATAAGCTTGATTTAGGGTCATTGAAGCATTTCTGTACAAAGGCTTACAAAGATGGTAGGATCATTACTAAAGTTGTCTGTGCAAGGCAAATGCTCTTTAGTTTTAAAATAGTGAGAGGCTAAATGCATTTAGTGAAATGAAGGCAGATCATTATTAATAATGTATTGTTTGAAACAATCCTGGCTTTTTACGGTAGACAGGAGCATATCTATGTACAAAGTCTGGCTGTGGTATGGCATTGGTATTTGAAGGAATGATTTTACAAGTTCTAAACGTGGGAGTTTTACTGTAGTGGTCTAAGTAGGGGATGGTCCTCGCCTTCAGTAATTCGTCCAGCAGTGCACAAGCCTTGGAGAGGGCCCCCAGGCTTTCTGTTCTTACAGAAACATGTGGACCCCGCTCATTTCATATGCCCTTCCCAGAAGTAAGTCACAAGTGGAGACTAATAAAAATGGAGCAGAGAGTTTCAAAAGCAGCTTTTTTTCTCTTTGAGCTTGCACAGGCAGGCGAGCTAGCTCTGGTAGTCTACAGATCGTCTGAAAGCCAAGGGTAAGTGCTTGGGGATTGAGTGGTTAAAAGAACGATGCACTGATTTACATACTAAATCATCTAATAAAATCTCTGATTCATCTAACATTTCACACCACACATCCGAATGGAGCAGTGCGGTTTGCATCCAGTAATATTTTATGATATGATTTGCACTGTTCCTTTTTTAGTCTTAAACAGGGAGAAAACCAGTAACCAGTAGTAAGCGAGAAACTCCAGCACGAGCCTGTAAAAGGCGATCCTCACTTGGCTTTTTCTGCTTTGCTTAACATTCGAGTTCAATGAAATACACAGGGGCTAGCAGGTTGCACAAAGAGCACACTTCTACAGCTCTCCATAACTATCGAATGTTAAGCCGCATATTACTAAATCATATTATTAAAACATGTTTTTAAACTGTGTTGAATTTGAGCTTTTAACAGGACAAAATGTGCAATTTAGATGCTGCTTTTTTACAATGCTATAAGGGGCATGGTCTTTGACCATGAAAGATCCCCCTGTAGACCACCCTCAGGAATGCTTAATATTCACCTTCTACTGCTGGCTGCCTCTTTTCTTCTCCTTTTGTCCCTGCTTACTGGAGACTCCACAGCTGGAATAATGGGGCACATTTAAAAAGAAAAGTTCTGATATTCTTCTGAATTTCTAATAAAAGCTTGGTGACATGATAACCCTGTTTTACACAATGTAAGGCTTATTAGCTGGGGAGAGAAAGCAAAGCAGGCTCAGCAGAGTGACAGGAGGGTAATGTCTGTCGTTGTATGTAAATGTGTATGTATGGTTTGTGCATGTAATATATATAGCCGATATATTTATAACTAATCCTCTGAATTCCTAACAGAAGCCTGGTGACATGCTAACCCTGTTCTATGAAAACCTACACAAAGTAAAGAACACTAGCTGCTAGTATTCAGGTGAAGGGAGCAAAGTATGCTCAGCAGAGTAACAGGAAAGTAATGTGTGGCTTTGTGTGTGTATATGTGTATATGTGGTCTGTGTGTATATCTAATATATTGCAATCTAACGCGTTACTTTTGTGCGATTTACGTGTTGTAAATAGTTGGAAGTGTTTGGATAAAGAAAGCAAAGTTTGCCAACAGAGTAACAGGAGAGAAGTAATATGTTGCTTTGTATGCAAATATGGTGTGTGTATGTGTGTGTGCAATATATATATATATATATATATATATATATATATATATAGATTTAATGGGGAATAACAGGAGAGTAATGTGTTGCTTTATGTTATCTGAAATCTAATGTATTTCTAATAAAAGTCTGAAGGCTTGCTAACCCTTTTTATATATTTTTTTTTTTTTTACATAATGTAAAGCATACTAGTTGGAAGTGTTTTGGTGGAGTAACAGGATGGAATTAATAAGAGGCCATGTATGTAGTGTGTGTGTGTGTGTGTGTGTGTGTGTGTGTGTGTGTGTGTGTGTCCTCTACCATCCTAATTAAAGCCTGGTGAAAGTCCACACAATGTAAAACATAGTAGCAGGAGGTATTTGAATGAAGAAAGCTAAGCATGCTTAGCAGAGTACAGGAGAGATGTAATATGTGGCATTGTATGTAGTGTGTGTGTGTGTCTCTTCCTAACTAAACCCTGGTGATGCATGTGCATGTGGGTTTTGTGTATGTGTCTATTGTCTAATATATATATATATATATATATATATATATATATACATATATATATTGAATTTCTGAATTAAGCCCGGTGAAATGCTAACCCAATTTTATGAAAGTGCACACAATGTAAATACTAGTTGGATGGAGAAAGAGAAACATGTTCAACAGTGACAGGAAAGTAGTATTACTTAACTTTGTATGTAAATGTGTATATGTAGGCTGTGTGTGCATGTGTATGATACTATATATATATATATATATATATATATATATATATATATTAGAGGTCGAGCTCAGATGAACCTTTGCATAGGAAAGTGAGCTGGGAGGGGTCGCTGGCCAGGCTCGCGCTGCTATTGGCTGCCTGCATTTGCAGTGGTGCAGGGGTATCTCTAATCATATTCAGCATGTTTTGCACAAGAAATGTCAGCCAGAAAGGAATATCTGCTCTCTTCGCCAAATTTTTCCACCACAATGTCATGCTCGGAGGGTCCGGCTGCGAGCTCCTTCCTGGTGGACTCGCTGATCAGCGGAGGCAGAGGAGGAGGGGATGCCGGGGGCTACTACCAGGGCTCGGGGGGCTACTTACCCCAGGAGGTGCCCCCCTATGGGCTGCAGAGCTGTGGACGCTTTCCAGCGCTAAGCAAACGCCATGAAACGACTAACCCCACAGCCTCGAGCTATGCAGCAGCATCAGGGATGGAGGTCTGGCTGGACGGCCCTAGGTCCTCTGAGAGCCAGGCAGCCTCCTCCTGCTCCTTCAGCCAGAGCATCAAAGAAGAGAACTCTTATTGCCTCTATAACTCGGACAAATGCCCTAAGACTTCGGTTCCCACTGACCTGTCGGCTTACCCAAGGGTTCATTCAGAGACCAGCCCTGCTCATAACGCCGGCTCCGTTCCAGTACCCGGTTATTTCCGACTCTCCCAACCTTATAGCGCCTCCAAGGGCTATGGCGCAGCAGGGCAGCCGCCTGCTCCAGCACACTTTGCCCCTCAGCCCCAAATCCGTTTCGATCACCCGCTGACCCTCTCCTCCATGCCGGCAGAGACAGCCAGGACAGAGGACTCACCGCCCCCCACCACCAAGATGCCTGACCCACCGCCCGACTCCCCATCCGCCGCCGAGGACTCCTCTCCGGCCCCGTCCGACTGCAGCAAGCCCTCCCCGGAGAAAGAGCCCGGAGGTGAGCCGCCCCTCACTCACCCTTCCCGTGGGGGAAATTACATCACAAAGGGCAGCACACCCGCTTCTCCCTCTTCTTCTTCTTCTTTTTTTATTATGATCCTTTGAACTATTTAATAATTGGGCGTGAGCCTGTCATAAAGATCATGTCCAGCCTAAACTTTACACCACATGCCTGGCCGGGCTTTGTCCTGCAGGAAGTGGAGAGCCTCCATAAAATGGCCATTTACAGGAGGCGCCACCGGCCACTTCCCCTTCCCCTAAATATGACAATAAATACCCCGAGAGGAAGTGTGAACTACATGAGAACTGCCCCATCTGCCCGCCTGCTGCCCAGCCCCACACCGGCCAAGGCCATGGCCTGCCAACATGCATCCACACTATAACCTGTTTTATATTTATTTCTCACACTATTAATATTATTATTAGCATTATTAGTATTCAGCAGTGCTTTACCATGTGACCTTTCCATCCAGGAGTTAGCATAGATGTGTTTAATACATAACCTAATGACGATAATTACGTCATATGGTACAATGTACTGCTGCATTACTATATTCCTTATGTGTACTACACAGTGCATATTTGCTTAATATGTAATATATTCATATCACTATATATAAAAAAATATATGCTATACACGAAACACTGCACTTTATTACCATGTACCCTATGTGTAATACATCAGGTGCACAATACTACACTATACACTATAAAGCTATGGATATATTACTATATATCCCGTATGTAATAAATAATGTCCACAACTGAACTATCTATGCTATACACGATTAAGCTAACCCATGTGCATTAAATAACTTAACTATATATTAATTTATATATAGTAAAAGTGTGCATTTAGTTTTGTATACCCCAATATGTAATAAAGAAGGTGCATAGCTAAACTATACAATACTAAACACTAAATAATATACTATGAACTACAAAAATATGCATGTTATTACTATATACCCCATCGGTACTAAATTAGGTGCATGACTAAACTATAGTATACTATAGTACAGTATAAAACAATGTTTATTTTAAATATATCCCCTGTATTCACTAAACAATGCTTAGTATGCTTCATTTTTTTTCTTTATACCCCACATGTAATACATAAAAGGCTTAATTAAACTATGCTATTCTATACATTATAAAACTATAATTTTTTCACTATATACCCCGTATGTACTGAATAAAATGCATAACCAAACTAAACTATACTATACTATGCTATACACTATGAACCTGTCCTTTTCTTTTACTGTATAGCCATGTACCAAATTAGGTGCATAATCTAATTATAATACTTATATGAATCAGTGCATTTCATTACTGTAAGCTCCTGATGTACCAAATAACCTGCATAATGAAACTATTCAAAACTTTACACTATCATGCATTTTATTATAACATCAATATAAACATATATATTTACTACATCAGTAAGGTAGAGGTATAACTAAAGGCGGTGGGTTCCAGGTAAAAATCCAGAAATGAAACCACCAGGTCTTAAAACTCTGTGGATATTATTTTATTACTAACTGGACATTAATGAGTACAATATTCGCTAACTTCCAGAATTCTTAAACAAAATATTAAAGACTCTGGGGCGTACAGCAATCAATTAGGGAGGTGACGGATTCGTGATGGGACCCCCCTAGATATGATGGGGCCACCATTAGTTTGCTACTTCTACGTCACCTTTAGTTACAGTATGTCTTATGGCACATGTGTGCAGTACTGCTTACCCTAAGGATAAATTCAAAGTATTGCTGGCCCTTAATTCTAGAAGCATAGAGATTTATAGGATTTAATCAAACATAATACTGTCCACAGTTTTGGTACATCTAGTACATAACCAGCAAGGACACGTATATTCGTGAAATATTTTAATATCGAAAACTGATTAAATATTATAAGGGGAAATGCATTCCAGTGCCATATATCATATGGCGCACACACACACACACACACACACACACACACACACACACACACACACACACACTTTTTTTCTACTTATCTCTTTATACAAGCTATATATATATAGGTCCCGGCATTATTATAATTTTCCATGCAACACTGAAATACAGTAGCAGTGATGGTACTGCCCTTGAGGGGGTGGAGGGGTGGAGACGAAGGTAGGTCACAAAGGGTATGTCCTAATAAAACAATAATACTTTATCTAGAAACTACAAATATAGAAAACATACACAGACATAAACGATAACCAAATGGCATTGGATATTTCTGGAGAGGCTGAGTTTTGGGAGGTAGGGGGAGGTTTTCTTTCTCTTGTTAAAGATAGTTTTCTTCAATTAAAAAAAAATTAAATTCCCTCCACATGTGAAGGCAGTGGTACACCGCACAGTTTGGTCAAAGGGAGGTAGGTATTTTATTTTAAAAGTTAAAACATTAAATAACAGCAGCCTATGGGAAATCCAAACACACTTAGAAGGGCTCATTCTTAATCTATGGGGGTTATTTTATAGATTAAAATACCTACCTCCAAATTTTGCTGTGTACAACTACAATTTCAACAATATTAAAACATGATTTGCGACTCACATATAGAACGGTCCCATCGCATGTGTAAGGAAATATAATTTTTAAATAGAAGAAATGTATTTTCCACTTTATTGTATGTAGATTGAGAAAAGTTCTCAAAGCTCAACCTCTCCAGAAATGTCCAATATCATTTGGATAACCCCCATTCTTAATGACTTGTCCCAAAGTGCTCACAATCTAATAGTGGAACACATATATGACTTATTCGTGTATGTATATTGGTATTATGGTCTAATCATTACTTTTTGAAGGTAACTCCAAAGGCGACAATGCGGCCAACTGGCTAACAGCTAAGAGTGGGCGCAAGAAACGCTGCCCCTACACCAAGCATCAGACCCTGGAGCTAGAAAAAGAGTTTCTCTTCAACATGTACCTGACTCGAGAGCGGCGCCTAGAGATCAGCCGCAGCGTGCACCTATCAGACAGACAAGTGAAAATCTGGTTCCAGAACCGCAGGATGAAACTCAAGAAAATGAACCGAGAAAACAGAATTCGGGAGCTCACAGCCAACTTCAACTTCTCCTGATGACCCCAACTGCCTTCCTACCCCTACCCCATGACCTCCCCCCCCCCCCCAAAAAAAAAAGACAAAAATCTCCAGAAAGCCAGTACTCTCCCCTCCTGGTGTAATTTATCCTGACCCGAATGGATTGACAGTTCTGCCCATGACCAGTACCAATCCATCGTGCCACCCTTTTGTTATCCTGGGGATAAAGCCATAATTGCACATGTCTTTGAGAGCTTTTTTTATTATAATTATTATTTTTATTATTTTTTTTTAGACAGATATTTTTATGGAAAGCAGTTGCAGTTATTAGTCATTCTAGACAAACAGATTATTATTTGTATATTTTTTAAAGTCTAAATGCCTCGTTTGGTTGTATCTGACACTGAGTTTTTACCTTTTTTTTATTCAGCAAGAGAGCCATCTCTTGTTATGAAATTCCGATTCTTCCTTTTTCCATGTTATCTGATTGGCGTGGAAGCTCCATATTGATACATATCCCGCAAGACTTGTGGGGGTTATCCAAATGATTTTAGAGCCTCTGAAGGTACTTTATTTTAAAAGCCTTTCTGAGACAATTGGACAGTTCTACATGTCAGGTATTGCATTTTTTACTGTGTGTTAGGTATTTTATTTCTATCAAAAGCTCTCCAAACTCAGCCGCTATACAATTAAAGGATTTTGGATAACCCTCTCAGCGTTCTGCTGTTAGTAAATGTAGAGATGACTTGTTAGCATTAAGAGACAGATTCTCCTGGGTAGCAGTGGATAAGCACAACATAAAGGACAGGCAGGATGTGTTGGATTCTTGTATTTTTCTTTTTTTTTTATACTGAAAAATAAATAAAGCGCTGACAACAAAAGGAAATATTCGCATTCCTCCCCAAATACTGTGAATTGACATGCTTTAATTTACAAACGTATAAATGAAGAAAAAATGAACTTTATAAATGCAAATATGTGTAAATGTTTATTAATATTATTATTGTTAAATATTAAAGGCAATGCATTCCCCTTAACGTTCATGTGCGTCCTCCATCCATGAGCACCTTCCCTCCATGCAGAGCAAGGAATGCTCTGTGTGAGCAGGCCATGTTTATGAGCGCAATGAAGAATCAAATAAAATGCAATGAATCCTTGGTATTTTTTTTGTTACTTCTTTTGTGGCTGTTTATCCTTGGCTTTTTACTTTATCTCCCCTAAGAACTTTTACAACAGCACAAGTTGGCTACCCCCCCCTCCTGCAATTACTATAGGAATCCATTTAAATATTACCTAGACAGTCGTAATTTGTCTGGGCTATATGGCCATGGTGCTGTAAGGTTTGTCGGCTTTTGTTCAGTTTTATGACTTGCTAGTATATCTGGATTGTTGCAGAGCTAGAGCAGGGCTTTCAGTTGGTCGAGGAGCTGCTCAGACAGAGGAAGCAAAAACACAAGAGGAGATGGGATTGATTTTTGTTATTACTTTGGAAGGCAAGAAGCTGTTTCTCTTCCATTTGGGATCACATAGCAGTGGCCCAACATGACATTGACGAAACCCCAAGGTGAGCTGGATGGCGCATTGCGCACTGCACTGACACTGCACACCGTTGTGTGCCTGGCTTGCATTTTTTTCTGGTGGATTTGTTTCATTGTAGTATGTGATCAGCTACTGTAGACTTGTATTTTGTAGGGAATGCTGCTGCCTTGTTACCAGCATGCTCACCCCCTCCCTCTTCACAAGCACACATCCATGTATACACTCACCCACCGTCCATTCTGACTTGCATGTCCTAATCTATTCTGATCTGATTCTAGCCAATGTTTAGGGATCCTGGAACTTGCTGGGGTGTTTGCTCTGATTTTCTCCTTATAGCGGATCTTCATGGAATTTTCAGGCCACCAGGCCTAAACGCTTGCACTCAGAACTGTTGTGTGATTTAGGTAGTTTCATGTTGTTGGGGCTCAAGCTTCTCTCGACAACACAAAACTGCCTTAGTCACATCAGTGAATGTCTTCAGCTGTTTGGTGGAACATATGACCTGCCGTGCCCATGTCTTCAGCTAGGTTGTAGAACATAGGATTGCCGTGACCACCCTTCAGCTGCGCCCTGGCTCTGCAGGCATAGGATCAGGGGGTAACCACAGGGGGCGCAGAGACAGAAACTGCACCAGGGCCTCATAGGGAAAGTATCATTTATATTCTGTGTTAAGTATTCTAAATGTATGTCATTTTGTTCAAAATTGGCACCCCAAGGGCTAAATGTGTCAGGAAAGGGGTTACTGCATCTGTGAAGCTGGGACCCCTATTTGATAGGAACAGGCGTGCAACTAGAGGGTGCAGAGGGAGTAACGCCGTAGGCCCCTAAGGTCAGAGGGTGCTATCGTCTTTATACATCTATCTTATTTCTTTATCACACATTCTTTAGAATATATAGAAAAATACAGCTGGAGATAAGGCAAGCATTCGGAGGTTTTAAACCCACAATCCAGTTTCATGTTTAGCACATACAAATAATATAAAACATATACACGTATTTTATTCGATTTGTGCTCACTTGTCAAAATGCACAGAAAATACCATTGGTATTTGTTATTTCATTATTAAGTCTCACTTTGTATCCAATTTATTTAAAAAAGTGACGTTACAGGGACTGGTTGTGACAGGAAATGACTGTAGGTGCAACGTTTGGCCCTATTTAATTTCTGCACCAGGGCCTGTTCACTTTTAATTACACCAGTGCATGGGAACGTGTAACTACAGGGGATGTAGAGGTAACAACTGCATGCGATCAGGGGGCCCAATCATTGAACCCCTCTGCCTTTTCTCAGAAATGTATCCAATTCAGCAGAAAAACGCTTAGGGATTGAATGTGACAGAACAAGGGTTATTGTATACTCTGTAATCTCTGCACCAGAGCCAGTCACATGCCTTTGCATGTGAGCATCATGGATGGGCATCACCCCCAGGGAAACATAGTACAATTAAAAATAGTAAATTAAACGCTAATTTACAAAAAAACAAAAAAAAAGGAACTTTAAAATGTATTTATTAATTTAATATTTAGTAGTCTTGATGTATTTAATTTGGTTACAAATCCTAGGGTCACTGTATAAGCAAGGCTGTGGGTCCTATTTTATGTCTGCACCAGGGCCTGGCCTCATTTAGTCATGGCTGTGCATGAGTACACCAGGCATAGACACTGTTAGGCTCAATGAGACATAGACCATATATTTAAGATCATTTATATGCAGTGTCAATCATTATTGGGCCCTACCAGAGGAAATCATTATTGGGACTCAAAAGAGGAAATAATTTTTGGGGCTCATCAGAGGAAATCATTTTGGGGGATCACCAGAGGAAATAATATTGGGGCACACCAGAGGAAATCATTTTGGGGGATCACCAGAGGAAATAATTTTTGGGGCACACCAGAGGAAATCATTATTGCAGTGCACCAGAGGAAATCATTATAGGGTTGCACCAGATAAAAACATTTTTGGGGCTTACCAGAGGTAATCCTTATTGGGGCCCACCAGAGAGAATAATTTCTGGAACCCAACAGAGAAAATAGTTTCCTTCAGTTATTTTTAAATATTCATTTAGTAAACAGGTTTAGATTGTTGCACAATCTGAAATAGGGTTTATTAATTAAACAACAAAAAGTATGTCTTTAAATACACAGCAATCTCAAAGAACACTTCAAGAAAACCAGAAACACTGTGTTAGTCTTAGATCTCTTGTGTTGCCCTGAGGGTGGCCCTCTTTCAGTACATGAGTCCCACAGGAGGATCCTCTGGTGTTTTGGGGGACCCGGCCCTTTTTACATGTAGGCTATATTCACATAGCTGACCTAACATAGAATCAGAGTAACAGAATGCAATATGTGGGCACCAAGTTACCCGATTTTGGCAAACATAATGCATTTTAATTATTAGTTTTATAGCACCATGTACTTCAGTAACAGGGATAAACCGGATAATACATGCAAGGGACTTTTTACTGAAAAGAATTGTGACATTTATTTGACTGTATACCATTTAAACATCTTTAGATGCTGAATGACAATGAGTACTTTGGTCAATCTATGCTTCAGTGGTGTGTAAGTGTATACCTGCAATATGTTACAGGGTGTTAAGTGATATTTATATTGTTGGAGGCGGTATTCCAGCTCACCAGCCAAATGCTGTAAGGAAAAGAGGGAAGGCGAGCTGGCTGCAGTAATGGCTTCCTGCTCACAAGGCCTAGGTTACGATCATTATTAGAGGCCAGACATTCCAGAAAGCCTTCCCAGCAGCCCTGCCAGGGGGAGAGCCCACTCCCAGCCCAACAAGCCAGACACTAGCTAGACAAAGGCTTACCAGCTTACCACTGGACCATGCACGTAAGGCAACTCCTAAACGAACACTATGGAAGGTAGACATGGTTTTGCTTATTACTGTGACAGAGGGTTTAACTCCCAAAAGCAAAATAAATGCAAGGCACGAGCTCGAAACAGCTCTCAATTCTATATGTAGATGTATCACAAATACCTGCAAAAACCAGGAGCTAGTGCCTACAGTATACATAAGCTCCACCATTTTATTTTTAATTTTTGTAAATAAAAAGAAATCAAATTAAGATAAAAATTAAGAACTAAAATTGGTATTTAGTATGGTTTTAATTTTATATTTAATCTTTATTATCCTAATAATAATGATGCTGAGGGTGATGATGACAATAATAACAACAATATAATTTTAACTAAATAATATATTTTAGAACAGAATTGGAATCTACATAATAAAATTAATGATAATAAATACAGGGATTTTATTCAGTTTAATGTTGCTTTTTTGTGAATAAAAAACAAAAAAAAAAAAAAGAAAACAATGTATGTATGTATTATTATTATTATTATTATTATTAATAATAATAATAATAATGCTATTAATATGGAAATATTATATTATTGAATAATACATTTATATTTATTGAATATATTATTATTATATTATATCATAATTATTATATCATTATAATTGAATATAATATTATAATAAATAATAATATAATATATTTAATATTTATTCATATTAATAATTCAATATAATAATAACTCTGATTATAATAATTAAAATTCTATGTTACTAATATATAAATGAATAGCGTTAAAATTGTTACGTTGTATGATTATATCTAATTTTAAATATTAAAAATTAAAAATATTCTTAGATTATGGCATGCTACATAATTATATATAATCATAAAGTATATAATAAAAATATTTATAATGAAAATACTATTATACTAATATACCGTACTACACAGTAATATATGATCTAATATTCGACTATTATTAATAATTAACATAATATTATTATAAGATTATGCCTTTATACATACAAACGTATACACATGAAATGTTTGTGGCAGGTGAGAATTGGTAGATCCTTAATTGAAAGGGGGTCGTGATAAAGTTATACTATTATTTACTTAAAACGATCACGCATACATATTAGTTACTGAAATCTAAAATGGTTGATATTATGATTCCCTTTAATAATATTATTTTATTGTATTAATTTTTATTGTAATGATAACAGTAACACCAATGACAAATATAAAACACAAGCATATGCAATCAATAATTTTGCATACATTCTTTTTTATATATAATTCATAAACTTTATTATAGGCTGTTTTTTTTATTTTTTTTACATTACTTTACCTTCTGTTGCAGTACTTTACCTTCTGTTGCTGCATTAGCACAATAATTATTTGTAGTGAATTGTTCGTCGATGTAGGTATTATGGAATTGCCACCATAGTTCAAACATGTCTGAATTGTCTTAGCTTTGGGGCATTTTTGATATGTTAAAATAATTATAGGTTATGGACAGAAGAGAAGATTTGTGCCTTATGAAATGCACTTTTTCCTCTTGAGAAAAAAAAAACTTCCTTTAGGAATGACAGAATATTCGCCTAATAGTGCCTTTGTGCAAAAATGAAAAAAAAAAGCTTATGATTGAGTCTAGCATTGCAATATATATATATATATATATATATATATATATATATATATATATATATATATATATATATACATATATATATATTAGATAGATAGATAGATAGATAGATAGATAGATAGATAGATAGATAGATAGAATAACAATGGACTTGATGTGGCCGCAGTACTCAGCTGAGCCGTGTAACCCTCCGCGCGGTGACTATTTTCTCTCCCATGCTGTGGTTAGGTGATGCTGATGTGCCAGCTGCCATGCTACCGACGTGAATACGAAGACAAATAAAACACAGAGTAAGAGCAATATAGTTTTATTACAGATAGTAAATATCTGTAAAGTAGAGCAGAGGTTCCACCCTGGACACGTTGTATTCCTCCCTGTGTTTAACCTGCAATCCTCCCCGCCCTAATTTCCTTTCCTTTGTATGTTCTCAGCTTCCACTTGTGATTTCGTTTATTATGGTTATTTTGTATTTTTATGGGGTCGCTCTTCCCCAGCCGGATCTTCCCACCATGCTAATGCAATTCACGTGTAATGGGGAGCAAAGCTGTAAGGAGAAGGGGAAGGGGGGTGAACCTCCAGCTTTCCCCTTAATGGTGACAGTACCCACACTGCTCCTGGACCCCCTGTATAGCACTAATTGGCTGCACATTGGCCTTGTTTCCTAATTATAATGAATTATGGCCCTGTTTTTTTTTTGTTGTTTGGTCTGTGTTACCCATTAAGATTTGAATGTGCAGCAAGCAGGATGAACTAAATTGATCTCAGGGATGTTTTTGTTACTTTGGTTGATGGGAGATGTTAGGTGTCACATGCACCCTGGGTCTGTGAGTGCCACCATATGCAGAATGTTGATGGTGGGGTGTGAGGGCCATATTGCCATGTTACATGTGATTTGGATCAGTTGCATAGATGAAACTAAAGGCACAATAAGACATAGAAACTTGCTTGTTTGTATCCCAGCACTGGAGACTAGGATGAAGATCAGTATCCATCTAGACCCCCACTATAAACCCCCACGATTTTTTCCTGCAGCCTCATCTCCCTCCTTGGAAACAGCCACTGGAGTTGTTTTTTTTTTCCACGAAAGGGTTGCCATGGAAAACACCCACATCCCACTCTGCAATGAATAATGATGTAAAATAGTCCCTGAAATAGCAGAAGAAGGGAAAGCTGTGATCTTTTCATCATTCGGGTTGTCACAATTAAAGGGGACAACTGACTGTACAAGTCCAATCTCTTTCTGCATAAAAAACATATGGCTTTGCTATAAAAAATGACGACTGGAAAACACTGACCCATTAATAGCCTGCGGACTGATTTATACCTTATTGTTCTGCTGCGCTGTCACGTGGCCCCGGCGGCCAATGG